>NTHP01000338.1:471105-502932 GCA_003416845.1 Oplegnathus fasciatus
TGTGTTCCTTTGAGATTGTTTTGCATCTCCTTGTAGTCATTTTGTGTCTCTTTGTGATCATTTTGTGGCTCTTTGTGTGAATTTGTGTCTCTTTGTGGTTGTTTTGCCTGTCCCTTTGCAGTCATTTTGTGTCTCTTTGTGATTATTTTGCGTCTATTTGTATCATTTTACATCCCTTTGTGGTTGCTTTGTATCTCTTCATGATCGCTTTGCACCTCTTTATGGTCGTTTTGTGTGTGTTTATGGCCTCCCTATCCAGGCTCTTTATTTAAAAGAAACTGTTATCAGTAACTGTCAGTGCCTTTGAGAGGTTTCTGACGGTGGTCTGAATCTCTTTATGGTTGTTTTGCAACTCTTTGTGATCGTTTTTGCATTTTTTTGTGGTTGTTTTACATCTTTTTGTGGTTGTTTTGACCTTTGAGCCTGTGCCTGGTATGCCCATTCGGCATTTCACCCATGCTGGCAGGTGACATCACAGCCATTGACAAGCACAAACACTGAGCAGAAACTGCTTTGGTAACCCCACACATTACCAGTCAGAAATTAACTTATAATTACCCATTAATTTGTCCATAACTAAAATGAAACTGCAATTAGTTTGAAAAAACTTAAATCTTCTGTAAAAATACAGAAATTAAAAGCATTTTAACTGGTTATGAAACGGTCTCATTTCAATACCGATGCCTCTATATGACCTACATAAGCAAACAAGATCAACAGCGAGAAGATTGGCTATTTCTATTAGTTTCTAATAGTTATTCTTAATGCCTACCACTGGGTCGGGGTTTTCCGCAACATCAGACGAAACAGCGCTGGGGTTTGCTCTGGCTGAATTCCAGTTGCTTCAGCCACTAACTGAAGGTCCGTCTCCGGCACTGCCGCCTGATCTCCTCCCGGAGAAGTAGTCTCCTTGCAGCAGGGAGTGCAACGGAGGTAATATGTAACCTAACGTTAGGTGAAACACTACCACTTTTGTCCACAGGGACCACCAAAATCAACATAAAATGAGAAGTTCCACGGAGAGTGCTTTAACTTACATATAATTACACAGTATTTTTAAGCAAGTGGTAAGGTAAGCTTCCGGTTTCTTACTATGTTCATGCTCGCAATTGTATAAGAATATTATGTGAATTAGTGCACTGTAATAAACATTCTATAGAATCTACTCAATAAATGTGAGGTAACAATTTACACTCTATTTGTTTGGATAGATTTCACCCGGTGTTTTGAGTGAAGAGTACCTAAATTTAATAACTATGACACACTAAAAGAAATTAGGTAAAGTCTGCCTGACATTTCTCAATACTTTATACAACTAATTACTCATAAAAAGTGAGTAATATTAACTCTTGATTGTAGGCAATTGCTAGTATAGGCGATTGTTCATCTACTTAATAATTCTTATTAATAATTGATCAATATGACTAATTAACCATTACTTTTTCATGGAAGGTTAGCATTACTTAAACATGATTGTCAAACACAGGAGACGATGTTGATCATGTCAATTTTTTTTAATTGACCAAATGTTCAAAAAATAAAGAAAGGAGGTACAAAAGCATCCTCTTAACTCTGCATATTCAACTGAAACAAAAGCTTCTTAAACACTTCAAATGTGGATTCCAGTTTTGTTTTGTTTTTTTCAAACAAAACACTGTCTTATGGTCATTCCATTACTTTTTTAAATAGTTTCAACTGAACTGGACAACTGGATCACAAAATGTTTCGAGAACACTTCAAATGTGTGACTTTGGGGTATTTAAGATTGCTCAAATAAAAGTAATAAAATTAAGAAGCACTCCACTTAATTATATGCATATGTCCAACATGTCCAACTTTTTTAACTTAACAGAAAATCCAACACTGCTTAGTCATAATCAGTACGGAAGTTACATCCGGTTCAATGGGCATGTTCCTTACCGGACGGTAAAGATGCAGAACACTTCAGTTTATCATCAACACCAACATAATGATCAGTTCCTTATTCTCCGTCAGAGGTAGTCATTATTATCGAAGGTCATCCATCCGTTTTCTATTCATCGTATTCATCTTATAGGATTAAGAAGGAAACAGTCAGTCTGTGCCTGAACTTTGGTACAAACAGTTCATTCCATTAGCTTATTTTTGAGGCTCTGGACCTTCTTGAGCAGCTTTGCTCCGTCAAGCTCCAAAAAAAGTTTCTGGAATACTTTAAAGGTGTATTTCAGTGTCTTGGGATACTCAAGGTTGAGGGCATAGATCAATCCCATCAACAGCATACACGTTTTGGTTCGGTTTCCACACGCATTCAGCACTTGGTTGCCCTCCATCACAATCGACACGTCTGCTGGATCCTCCTCAGCCGTGGGATTATGGATCACAAGCACCTTCATGGTTTGGTCCGTGTGGCCCTCATGTTAAAAAGAAAGAAACAAAAAGAATACACACTTTTATTTAAGTTAAGCATATTAACAAGATGCTGTTCCAATACATTTAAGTTTTCTTGGTCAAGCCATTTATTTCAACACAAGCAGGGTTGTTTTTATTCATCATTACAAATTATTGTTCATATTAATTTACTTTTGACACTTTGAGTACATTTTGCTGATAATACTTACAGACTTTTACTTAAGTAAGGTTTAAATGCAAGACTTTTACTTGTAGTGGAGAATTTTCATCATGTGGTATTAGTATTTTACTTAAGTAAAGGATCTGAATACTTCTTCCACTGCTGTATTTTCTACCACTTGACTTCTTTGCTGCTCCGACTGTCAGCACCTGCCTGTTCTCAGTGCATTCACGGTCAGTCTCTCTCTCGCTCGACCACACACTCGCTACGCACTGAGGTATTCCTGACAGGAGCTACGCTACTCTTATTACACCTGTTTAACAATTAATTGTGTATTTCGTCAGATTATTTGAATTAGCAGGCTAATAACAAATAAAAGGCTAACGCTAGATTAATTTCAGCCGTGTGCATCACTTGTTTGTATCCCCCGGAAAGCCTATAATGTGTGCCACTTGCATCTGGCTCAAAAAAGTAAACATAACCATAGCAACGGTGTACAGCGAGGGTCAGTCTAAGATATTGACGGTCATAGGTTGCATGCCACCGCCACCAGTGTGCTGTTGGTACTGTAGCTAGCTAGCAATAGCGGTCAAGTGCTTGGCATGCACAATGCTAACGTTAGCCCTCGTTCACCACGTAGCTTACATTGAAACCATGCCCCTGTCACATATCACCACATGTAGCCACATTAATTAGCTTGCTAATTATCAATGACAGACTGCCAGTGAGTACGTTACCTTACAAACTTAAATTCCTTGTCTAACACAGAAGCACGCCGACTATAAATCTTGTGATGGATCTTACAATTCAATATGTTAACATTTGCATTCATGATATGATACACAGCAACATGTTAAACAGGAATCTTACCTTCAGCCCAACAGCTTGACACTCCAGAGTCCCGCCAGTGAAACAGATGAACTCTGGCTTGCAGCCAAGAACCAGCGCTGACGCATGCGCACTTTGCAGTGCAGGGCTAATATATCTGGGTAGATTTTATTATGTTTTTTTATGTTGCAATTGTTACTGTTAAAAAGTATGTAGTGTAGGAAGAATTTACCCTTTAATATATATTTCACTGACTAATATACTTCAAGTAAAACTGAAAAGATTTGCATGGGTTGTATTTACCACCCTCCAAAATCCTTTTTTACAGTGTGTGAATTACATTTTGTAAGGAAAGTTCACTCCTTATGAACCTAGATATTTTATCTATTGTTCTATTGTTAATTTCCTGCTTTTCTTAGCACTGCTGGCATGTAGATTAATTCAAGCTGACTGCTGAGGTGGGCACTCTCTTGTGAGATAGTCTTCCACTCTATGGAACACATGTTTGATGAACTGGATAAACAGAAGAAGTCACAAACTAGGAGTTCATTTTTATTGCATTCTTGCAGATAGATATATTTGATATTGATGGATATTAGCTATTAGTAGGGCTATGAGTGTGAATGTGTGAGCTGGATGTGACAGACAACTGAGCCATCGCCATGGCAATTGAGTCAACTTCAAGTCATTGATGACGACTGTGAGATGTGGTTGAAAGCTCCAGAAAAAGATAGCAAACAAACCTTGAGTTTACATGATTCAAAAATTTCCCACAAACAAGCTACTCATTATTGAATTTAATAATTATAATAAATTCAATCAGTCAAGGCTGATTGCACACAAGATGGCCACTAATCTTTAGACAAGAATAACTGTCAAACCATCATCATTATCTCAATCACTTAAGAAAGAAAAAGTCTATGAATATGGATTAAATGTGTGGACACATCAGTAGCCAATCATCTTTGATTTCATTTTCATTTATTTTGTTTTCCTCAACAGTGTACCACCATTGTTACCACTATGTCTTAGCTTTTCAGATCTACGATGAGACAAGTGATCAATGCAAACTGATGTTATATTGTGACATCACTGCAGGACTGCAATTGTCCCCCTTTGTGTAAAGGCGAAAATATTCTTTGCCTCTCATGCAGTTCTTCTGAAAAGCAAACAAAGGCCGAACTCTGACCTGTGAGTTCAGTAGAAATAATGTTGACAATTTGTCAGATGAAATCAGATGCACCACAGCTTTAACCCTAAACTTGAAGCATCTCATTGTGGAAGAAAATGTGTTTTTAGAGGCTTAGAATAACCTGAGTTTGATCAAATCTTCAATCATTTTATAACAGTTTTTATCTCTGTGGGAGCCACACAGTGGGACAGTCTACAAAATCCAGACCTGTATGTACCGTAGGACATGCAATAAGGTGAAACCTGCAGTAACAAAGGATGAGACAAAGAAGATACACAGGTTTAAGAACTACAGGGTTACATTTATCAGTGATTCTTTATCCACAACATTTTGATATGTTGTTACATCCTTGGTTCAAAATATAGTTGGACTTTGTCTGGTTACACTGAGTGCAAAAAATCTTTCATTTCTTAATAACAGGCTGTGATATTAACACATAAACAAATGCAATATAACATAATATCAAAAATTTAGGCCTTTATAAAACATTTACTTCACCCTGAAATGGCACTATGGAGAGACCTACAGCTGAAACTTTGGGTTAAATGTATTTTTTCTTTATTTAGATCCAGAGTTTATCAGCCTGATAATCAGACAGAATTACATTTCATTTCACTATCTTCAGCTGGATGTTGTGTTCATATTAGGTGGTTTCAGTTTGGAAAGGGGGTTACATGTTTGTTTGTTTTTTGCTCTAACTAATCAGTAAAGAGTAAAGACTGATGTAGGTATATGACTTTATTTGTGCTTATATTTGCACATTCCACAATAAAACTGACCGAATTCTCATGCATAATGGCTCTGAAGGTCTCTGCAGTTTTGTATCTGTGTGCTGTTCCTCATGAATAGAAAGTAAATACTGTATTTATTAGATTCCAGCTTGTTCACATGCCCTGACTTCAGAGGGAAACATATACTTTGAATGTGCCTTTGATATGCCCCACAGATTTCACATCTCTGAATCCAGCTCAAAACAATGTAAACACTTAGCATTTATCAGGCGACACAGTGTGGCAACAGTCGGCCACCCCTCCAACTAAACATCCTTGCATCTCCTGGGAGAGGCTTTTAGGGCCTCCGTTTCAAGTTGTTTACTTCCTCTGACAACAACTATGCTGCCACTCAGCCACAGAGAACTATAGCAACAGAAACTGAATTATTCATCTCAGGCAAAAGCGATGGCATTCATTAAATATTATTTGGAAAGGAGAACAATGGCGTTCAAAGGCTTATAAAGACAAAACAGGCCACACAGTCCCTCATCCTCTATGTGAGAACACATTTGCACAAGAGCTTCAACTCTAAGTATGATCTTGCAGGAAGGCACTGCCTTTAATTTCAAGAGCAGTGCAGTCCATGATGAATGGATAAGCTAGTCAGGTGACAATTGTGATATACTAATAGAACTGATGGGACTTGTCCAACTAAGACGGCCTTTCTTATCTTTTCAAATAGAGATGAGAGGCAGACTGTGTGCCTGCCATCTAGCAGCAGAGCAAGAACATTGCATAGAAAACAGCCAAACACCACTAACAAGCTGAGGAGATTATTGCTTTTTTCTCTGCTTTTTTGAGCCGAATCCTCTATTTCATCTGGCTCGGTAAAAGGAGACCAGTGCTGAGGAGAATCTTAAAATTAAAATGCAGTTTGGAGCCATGGTAAACCCTCAATAAACTATCTATAATGAGTTGGAGGTGGTTACATTTAATGCACTTAGATTCCCAGTGATCCCTCTCAGGGATGAAACTCCTAACCCCCCTATCCAAGAAGGTTTCAACTACAGACCCTCAGGTCTGTTAGCTAATGGCAGGACCATGAGGTCCCCAGGCATCAATAAGCTCTAATGGAAACTAGATTTTCACCTTCCCTGACTAAAGTGCAGATCTGGATGAGTACAGAGCAGCCTACAAGGATGAAAGGTGAAAAGTTCAGTGAAAAAGAATATGCTACAGTACAAGAAAGTAGAATGTTTACTAAAATCACTGGGAAAATATAAGTTTGTCTATGATGTTTGTAACTAATCTTAGCATTTTAACATTAGCAAGGTTCTTGGGAAAAAAAGAGAAGGAACCATGGATAGTTGAGCATACAAAGCGTCTGACTTTGACACTGGAGACTGCAGTTTGCAGTCCATCTCCTGCCAACACTCAACATATGTTTCTTTAAAGCAGCTCTATGGAACTTTTTTTGTGTTGATTTTGGTGGTCCCTGTGGACAAAGGCGGTAGTGTGTCATCTAACTTGAGGTTACATGTTCCCTCCACTCCCCGCTGCAAGGAGAGCGGGCAGCAGCTCCGGAGGCGGACCTTCAGTTAGTGGCTGAAGCAACTGGAATTCAGCCAGAGCAAACCCCAGTGCCGTTTCGTCTGATGTCGCGGAAAAAGTCGACCCGGTGGCAGGCATTAAGAGTAACTATTAGAAACTAATAGAAATAGTATTCGAAGGCGAGGACACATTTTTTGTAGACGAATGAGGACTTGTTACACGATCATCAGATACAGAATGAGGATCAGGACATAGACACACTGAAGGCGTGTCTACACGTGTCTCATACACGTCTGATGGAACGGATACACTTCGATTTTCAATTCACCTATCTACGTATGCCACATAATGTCTGGAGATTTATTTGTGCTATACATGCATAACTGCACCCCAAAGTGCATTTTTGCGCTTCAGTTCTGTTTTCTATTTTGCAAGTGACTGTGTGTTGGGCTCCAGGTGCTGCCAAAACACAGGTAACCTACACTCAATACTGTGCCTGAACGCATCCTGGTTAGAGACTGACTGATGACTAAGGGTGCTTTCACACCCAAGCTATTTGGTCCATTTTAATCGAACCCTGGAGCGTTTCGTTGGTTTGGGGTGGTGTGAAACCTCATTCAAACGGTGGTGCAGACCAAACAACCGAACTCTGGTCCGTCTGAAAACGTGGGTCTCGGTTCGCTTCCAAGTGCACCAGAGTTCGGTTCACTACAGGTGAGAACACGATCCGACCCAAATATAGGAAGTGAACCAAAAAACAGTCCATTGCAGGTGATAACTTTCAAATCCATAACTCATTATCACTATATACCTCGCTTGTCATCTGTGTAACAAGGACAACACATCATAATCCCTCTCTCTCACCAGGGCCTTCGGTACTGTCTCACTCGTCTCATTTGCAGAATGAAATGTTCAACAACTCGCTGTCTTGTCAGCTGCTCACACTGTTCGCCTTCTTGTCAAGCATTTGATTGATGGAAACACCAAAGCAAAACCAGAAAACCCAAGACCACATAAATTTGGTGTTGCTCCATTATTTCTGAGATCAGGAAGTGTTGGCGAGTTTCACTCGGATATTTTGTCCAATAGACGAGCAACCGTTTCGCTTGACAAAGTACAGTGTGAGCGCTAACCGAACCGAATGAAAAATGCAACAATGTTGCAACTTCACCCCCGAATCGCACCAGGTCTACCGAACTACAGGTGTGAAAGCACCCTAAAGCTGCTGCTAATGTGCTTCTTTCGCCACATGGTCTGTGTAGACACTGTGTAAACTTTAACCATAGAGGTAGCCGATCAGAAAGTGCACACAAGTCATTTTTGTTATGGCCATCTGTGTCGTTTTAGACGGAAATGACAAATGACCTATTTGTCGTTTCTCTTAGAGAACATGTTGAAACCCCTTTGGGTACAGAATGCAGAACAGGGCAACAATACACTGGTATTCTTTTTTTTTTTTGACACTCAATTCAATTTCAATTCAATTCAATTTTATTTATATAGCGCCAAATCACAACAAAAGTCATCTCATGACACTTTACATATAGAGCAGGTCTAGACCGTACTCTTAATAATGTTATTTACCCAACAATTCCCACTCAAAGATAAAAAACAAAAAATATTAAGAGTCTAAAGAATAATGAGTAATTATCACAAATTCTCATAACCTCAATATTGAGAAACATAATCCTGATTGTCATTTCAGCCATAACTGTAAAGGCCTTTCTGATCAGTTCATGGAGCATGCCACTGATTCTTTGTCTGTTTGACTGAGGGCTGCTCAAGACAAAGCTAAGCTTTAACCCAGTGATAATTCGTCCTGAAATGACTCTCCCGCCACAGTTAATGGTGTTAATTTCTATAAAAGAATACTTATATGTAATGTGATAAAAATGAACAGGCTCGCTTTTTTCTAAGAAGTGACCAATAATGGTACTGGTTGTAACTCTTCAGTGTTTCTCTTTTCCACTGAACGTCATGCAACATTAACACGATGATGACTGATGCTTTTTAGTAGGATGTTCATCAGCCATGCATTAATATGTTTTGCGTCTGCTAATACCAATTTTCTCTTCTGGCCCCCAAATGATCTCGCTCCAGATAAATCACAGCCAGGGTTTTCACACTGCCATGTTGTAATTCATATCATTTTCCCATAACCATAACTCATGCTGTCACCATAATTAGTTAACTGTGTTTAATCACACGCAAAATTGATCCCTGGATAAGTAATGTTTTAGAAATCCCTTCCCAACTGTGATTCTGTTGCCCACTCATTTGTAACGATGTCGTGCTAATGACTGTGCTCATGGTGGCAGTGTGGAAGGCAGCGGGAGGTTTGGGTAAGCGCTATACTCATGTTCTGGCAACACAACAACTCAATACAGGCCTGGTCTTTATCAATAATTCCCTTTGCCTTGTGCCATACACCTTTGAGGAAAACAACTGGGGGATGTTGGCAAGGCACAGAAAGAGGCATGCATGTCATTATGCAGGCTGGATTCTCCTGAGAGAGCCTTCGATTCCTCTCTGCTTTCCTTCTGTTTTTCTCTCCCTGTCTTCCCCTACATCTCTTCTCTGTCTCTGTCAGTACCAAACATGCAGAACTCTAATTAATTAGCCCCATAAGACCTGGACAAGTCTGTGATAACAGACGTCCCCCTCAAGCCCAGACTTCTGCTCAGCTTTGCAGATCTTGTGACACATGGACTCATTAACCCTCCCAAGGCTGTTTTGTTTTTCAAGGGGTTCAAGGGTTCATTTAATTGTCATTTTACAATACAAGGTTGTATAAATAAAATTTAAGTTGTAGTCCTTTTATGCTACACACACACAAAAACCAAGACTGAACAAACAAAGAACTATTAATATTAGTGGAGTACGGAGGATGAATTTAGAAGTCTCACAGTCTGAGGAAAGAAGCTGCTCTGGAGTCTGGTGGTACGACAGCAGATACTATATCTCTTGCCAGACGGCAGCAAGGTGAACAAGCTGTGGCTGGGTGGGTATTGTCTTTTCGTATCCTTCGGGCTCGACGCAGGCACCTCACCTCACCGATATCACTGATGCTTGGTAAATGGGAACCGGTAATGTTCTGGGCGGTTTTAATCACCCGCTGCAGAGCCCTCCTGCCCTGGGCCGTGCACAAACCATGCCAATTTGTAATGTTCCTTGTTCTTTTGCTCCTCTTTAAAAGTTGACGAGAACTTGGCATGCAAACTTTGCTCTCTTAAGTTTCCTTAAGAAATACAGCCGTTTCTGAGCTTTCTTAACAATGGTTGAGATGTGAGATGACCATGACTCCACCTCAGCTTCACTGATGCAGAAAGGAGTGTGTGTCTTCTCCTCCTTTTTTCTAAAATCAATGATCAGCTCCTTGGTGTTGCTGATGTTGAGCAGTAGGTTGTTCTCTGTGCACCACTCTGCAAGATTGTTGATTTCCTCCTGATATGAGGTTGCATCATTGTTTGCAGTTGTAGGTGTAGAGCATAAAAAGGAGGGGGCTGAGCACACAGCCCCGGGGGGCTCTGGTGTTGAGCACTAGAGTGGAAGAGGTGTGCCCGCCAGTCCGAACTGTCTGGGGTCTGTTTGTGAGGAAATCCAATATCCAGTTGCAGAGTGTGGTACTTAAGCCCAGAGTGTCAAGTTTGCCAATCTGCTTCATGGGGTAGATTGTGTTGAATGCTGAGCTGAAATCAACAAACAACATTCTGATGTAGGTGTTGTTATTTTCAAGGTGTGTGGAGACTTGAGTGCAGGGCAGTGGAGATGGCATCCTCTGTGGATCTGTTGGTTCTGAATGCAAACTGGTGAGGGTCCAGGCTGGCTGGGATGTTGTTTTTGATGTGTTGGAGAACCAGTTTCTCAAAACACTTCATCAGAATGGAGGTGAGTGCCACAGGGTGGTGGTCATTTAGACTAGATACTGCAGACTTTTTAGGTACAGGGACAATGGCGGCTGTCTTGAAGCAGGTGGGAACACTTTCCTGTGACAGAGAGATGTTAAAAATGTCAGTGATGACATCAACCAGCTAGTTGGCTCCTTAGTACAGTTCTTACAGTTCTTAGTACACAGCCAGGGATGTTATCAGGCCCAGCACTCATATTTACTCTCAGTGGTTTTTCTCACATCTGCTGTGGATACTGACAGTGGCTGGTGGAGTAGACTTGACAGCTGGCTCTTTGTTGAAAGATATTAAGCTCATCAGGCAATGTGGCCTAGCACATGATAGGGGTGCTCCTGCTTTTGTAGTCTGTGATGTTCTGGATCGCCTGCCACACATCTTTGGCTACTTTATTGGGGTACTTAAGATTACTTATTGGAACGAGCAAAGCGCAGATTGTTCAGTTGTTTGCAAGACCCAACACAGAAGTCTTCATGTACTCACCATGCCCAGTGGATTAACTTTATTTTTGATGGAAATGTCCCCACAACTGTAAAACATGGGTGTGTGAAAAAAATTGTCAGACTGCTTTCTCAAGGAGGGCCAGAACAAACCAGGATTCACTTCATAACTGAAACTCAAGGATTGGTTGATACGACTGTCCGTGACCCAAGTTCAAACTTGGAGGCTGTAAGTTTTGCCATCCTTTTATGTTGTTTTACTGTTTATTTTGCAGGTTAGCCTGTTGAACTGAGCATTAGTATGTTGGGCGGCTAATGTGGCTAGCGTTTATTCTAGGCTCAAACACTGGAGCAATGTTGGAGTTTGTAATATTGAGGGAAAGTCAGAATGTTCAGGAGAGACTGCGTGAAGCCTCTTATGAAGCAAAGTAAATAACCAGCATAGTGGGTTGGATGTGGGTAAGTGTTTTTTCACGCTGCTTTTTGTGGAACTTAACATAAACTCATCCGGCCCCTTCTGCTCCGTGAGCCTCGCCGGTATGTTTGTGTGTTGCTGCTGAACGTAACGTTACTTGATAGACATGCCCTGAAGGTACACATGTGAAAAAGGAATGGTCAAACTGAATGGAATGTCAGAAACTGTATTTCCTTTGCCTGGCAATGCTGTGTAACTTGGAGTAGCACCAAGCCGCTAACTTGCTCGTACAGCAGTAGTGGCCCGCTGGACAGTCACGCCGAGGCTAATAGTGTTTCTGCAAATCCAGTATTAGTGACACTCTAGCAGCTCCATTGCTGTTCCAGTGTAACATATTGGAGTACTGACAACAGCTCTACGTTTCATTTGGAAAATGTCAGTTTTTGCACCAGCAACTTGTACAGATGCAGCTCCACCTTGTAACACCCCTAAGCACCATGTGTGGAAACCAGTTGCAATGCTTAATCTATCCACTAGGAGGAGCAGTGATTATGAAAGCTGTTTAGTGTCATCAGCTGTGACCATTTCACCTCAAGTTTGCTCATTGCAGCTGGGGATTTTCATCAAGTCAGTGGGCCTGAAATCAGCTGTTCTCATCATATGTGACGTGTATGAGGGAGTGTCCTTCCCACACAGAGCATTTTAGTGAAGTGCTTGTTATTATCAACAACTCATAAAACTGCAATTTTTTAAGGGACTTTCTTCCCGGGCGACAAAGGAACAAATTGTAGTTACTGTTTATGGTATTTGTTTAATTTGATGTGTTTACCGTCAATAAAACTGTCTTCTTTCATAATTGTGGTGATTTACAACAAGGTACGAATAATTAAGAATTTGTTGTAGACAGCGTTTCACAAAGTTTATAAAGTTTGTGAAAGTATAAAATCTGTTAAAACAGACCCAGTGTTCAAAAAAATCTGCCGAAGAAGCACCATGGTGACACCCTGTGATTGAATAAATGGACGTGGAATCTAGACAGGCCAGCACATCACTACAGTTACCTGCAACAAGGCTGCCAGACCGACCTACCACAGAGACATACTGTTGGCACACCATTGTCTTTGAGGACTCTTCAGCAGGACAGGTTTGTAGCTATATATTAGGACTACTTTTGATGTTAACAATGAGCTGTTGCAGCCTTCGGTAGCTGTACTTATAATGTAATATTGTATGTGTTCGTCTTACTGTATGTCACATTGCTTGGGTTTCATAAAAAAACACACTAATGTTACAGGCTACTGTGGAGCTCCTCAGCCCTTTCTAACATCCAATAAACACCAATAAAGAGACCATCAAAGAGACCTCGTCTGGAGGGTTGGATGCCTATGCCCCTGCAGACTCTGTCACAGCTTTGACAGTCAACAGTGTGCATGTTTATGTATTAGTTGCCAGTTTGTTAGCTGAAACTAATGGTTCTAAATTAACAGCATGGTAGGTGCAATTACTGAGGCTAGTCTCAGAAACACAGAATATAACGATGTAAAAAAAAAAAGGAAAAAGGAAGTATTTTCAGTGCTCAGTGTAAACAACATTTATATCACACTTATGAGGCTACATCAACAGTGGGAGTGATCCTTATAGAAAGCAAATTAAAGAAGAAAAATATTTGAATGTCAGTAACTCTGGTCGGATCACCCAGAAATGAAATACATAGTCTACTATAACAAGCTAGATTCAAGTATTACACAATTACACACTGGTCACTTTGTGGGATTAAAAGTTTTGTTCTGTCATTTTGGTTTCCTCTCGTTATACTGTAATCACCGTGGCATTTACCCCTATGATCACTACACACCCTGTTAAATGTGCTTCTCCTTCATTCAAGACCAAATTTATCATCAGTTGTACATAGTTGGCCCTAATAAAACATGAGAGTATAATGTACAAGTAACACTGAATCTGACATGTTTTACACATCATCTGAGTGAGCTGATGAAGCTTATGCTTGATGAGATTTTTGTGTAATTACATTATTTAAACAGGTCATATAAAAAACGTATTTGATATCATGCATGTAGAAAAACCTGAAAAAAAAACCCCTGGTCCATTCAACATCCTGACAACGAAAATGTGAAAGAGTTTTGCTAGTAACCCTTTACTACAGGTAGTGACTGTATGCAACACAAGACATTTGTTTCACAGTCAAACTTTATCACAATGTTGACAGATCACAATATAAATTATACAATATCCTCTACAGTATTTTGAAAGAGTATCACACAGATCATCTGCAGCTTTGACAAACATTTCACAGCATAAATGACAATAATTGTCTGACAGGTACAAACTGAAAAGATCCTGTGAAACATGGACACAGTACAGTCCTCACAGTAGCTGCAGATACTTTAGTTACTGAGCAGTTTCTCAAGTACATAAGTTACTTTATACGATCAGTAATTCCACCTTCAGTTATGTTGACATGGTACAGGATAAAGTCTATTCCACACAAATTCTGCCTGTGTCACTGGTCTGATGTAACTAATGTGTAGTCAGGGTAACACATGGAGGCAGTTGCTACAGTAATCACTACACTATTACTTTGATTACTTTCATACATTTATGAGGTGTCTTTTTACCAGAAATAATTACTTGACTAATGTTTCTCACATTGTTTCATATCGTACTTTCAACTCCTGACAATAAGTTACTGTAAATGTTAACATTACATACTGTGCTAGCTACATGTATGTGTACTCTGTATCTTCACAACAAATGCTTCCTACTTCACTGGACTCCGCAGGTCACTTCTCACAAGTGTACCTGTGAATACAAACGTTTACGGTGTAGAGTTTATGCATAATTACTAAGCTAGCATTATGTGACCGAGACACGTGAATAGCAGTATTTACCTGAGGCAAACGTCAGGGAAACCTGTAGTCATGGTTGTTCATTTCTCCCAGATTTTGGATCAGATTGTCACTCAAACATGTGCGGATTTGAAGTTTTTGGTTTAGAAGTGGTTATTGTGGTGATGTTCACAGTAAAAGTGCAGATGTGTTTGGAGTTGGTGGGTGGTGCCCACTTAGGCACGTGGAAGCTGACCAATCAGAGCAGACTGGGCTTTTCAGAAGGGGGGCCTTAGAGAGACGGGCACTAAAACGGACTGTTTTCAGGGTGAATAGAGGTGCTGCAGCGATAGACAGTATGAGAAAAAATATGTTTTTTGAACATTAAAGCATTTTCTAGTAGATCCCAGAAATAAAAGTATGAACCTGTAAGGGGGTCAGAGTCACAATGGTGCATTCTGGGTCAAACCCTGCCAGGGTTGCCCACGAGCCTTGGGTAAGTAAATGTTGCCAAAGGTTCAGTGATTTAGCTGTGGGTTACCATTCAAAGTCATGCTGCATTAGCTATTAGTGGTTCCAGTTTCTGACCATGCATGTACAAACTTTGATACTAAAGAAAAGGAAACAGTGGAGCAACAGTAAAGAATTACTGGAAAGAGACGGAGTGTGATTTTTGACAGAAATTGCATCAGTCGGGTTCACGGGTCCCCTCCCTGGGGACCATTAAAACGTGCAGACATAAACTTCGTGAAGTTTAGATTTCTTGTGACCTGAACTCCTTCTATCTCTGAGCACTTATCACACAGAGCACCTTTGAAGAGGTGATGACTTCAAGGCCAGGTCAACCACTTCACAGGACCGAGTATAGACATGAAAGTAAGTAAGTCATCAGGACCAAAGACCACCTCTATGTCTGGAGAATGTTCTCAGACAAAGACAGAGTAGACATTTTGGGGTGAGTGGTGTTTGCAGGAGTGTTATGTTTCTTTGGACTCAACACTGTTATTTCCCCCCTTCGGAAAAACTTGCCGCCAGCCAGCAAGGTGGATGATTATTTATTTACCATATACATTATAGATAAAGACCACAGTCAATATGGAGTATATATTCTACAGCATAGCAAATTGTAGCGGGGAAGGACTATGGACACCAGATGGACATGCTTTTTTAATATCTGTCTTTGGCTCATTCTCTGTTGTAAAAACTGCTTTTGTCACACTTTTTTCTCCTTCTATCTTTTATACCCGGGAGAAGAAAGGAAACCATTTTGTAGAGGATTTTTGCACACTGTGCAGATCCTTGCTAAGCCCTACGTCATCTTTCACCCCGAAGCATGTAGTCACTTTCCAGGTTTTGGAGCACTTTGAAATAATATGTGAATGGTTTTTGCAGGCTTGAAGGGTAGGGGGTGGCGGAAAGGCCACAAAACTGGGACCACAAAAGTGTACGGAGCATGAAAGGAGCCTGTCCTGGCTGGTTTTGTGTATGCTCAAATTGAATGCAGTGTAGGCTTACTTGCTTCGCTTTGTTGAGCAGCTGTATGTACAGTATGTAACACGTTTACACTGACAACACATGAAGACATTGTCTTATGCGACTCTTTCAAACCAGAGGCACAAGTGAGCACAAGCTGGCCTGGAAGAAGTGACCACAAATGACTTGTCTCTCGCTTGGATATGGATTGGATATGCCCATGCGGACATGTTGGTTCGAAGTAAGGAGGGGAACAAAGAGGTGTTGGTGCTTCTTAGATTTGTTAGATTCTGGACCAGACAGCTTGATGTATGCTGGTCGAGGTAGCACAACACACTGCAGCCATGAGAGAAGCTGTCAGCACAGGTAGCAGCCGCCCGCCTCTTTCATCTGACGGCGGGTGAGAAAGACGAGCGGGACGTGAGCAGCCAGGCAAGCTGCTGTGTTAGACCGCATATGTGTGTGCTTTCACACCAAGGTACACACCATCCACACACATCAGTCTTTCACAGATTCATCCATTCATTCTAACATCATCTTTGTTCCCTTAAAAGCTGTGTTCTAAGTTCTTTTAAATGCTAATTTTCACTTAGGAAACCGAGCCCTAGGCTTTTTCAGTCTAACTATGGAACTGTTAATACTTTGGTCTTACAGTTTAGAAGTTGGTGTTGTAGACTCATATCATTCTGACTGGATAAGTTACATTTGACTGAAGCAGCATGACTGCAGATTTACACTGAAGACACTGATTATGTGGTTTATGTTTATTTTTATTTAAGAAGGGACAAAGCACATTAATAACCATGAGCACCCAGGTACATCATGTAAATGTGCCAGATTTAGCCATGCCGGCTAATTTTCATCTGCAGTCCCCGGCAGGCTGATGGCATAAAAACATGAAAAGAAAACATACAAAAGCACATAAGCACAGACAAATAGTAAAACGATGTCAGAACCACGTGGTGGCTTGATAAAAGGCTTGATATCAACAAAATTGAAATCTTGCTCAATGATTTTTTTCATGACATGCTCGCCTCTGATGAAGCTATATATTTCATTTCACTTGAAAAGTATTAGTGCTGGAAAGCAGCTTGGTTCTGAGTTCATTTCCTATCAGCTAATGACATGGTAGCCACTAGATCCCACTCTGGGCAGATTGTCTGGCAGCGTACAGTATGTGTTTTCCTAAAGTGGTATGAGATGTGTTTGTTTTTTGCCTGTGCTGGCTTCTTTCTTATAAGGCCTGATCACACCAGAGAGTGGCACAGTGAGATTCATCCCTTCAGCCTCCTGAAACATGTGGTCTTAGAAGCTTGGTGATGTGATGACTATTCACAGGGGTACTTGGCGAACTACTATTGGTGAGGCTAGCATGCTTGCCAGTTAGGAACACATCAGCAGACACAATTGCTCTCTTTAGTTGTGGCTCGTTTCGAAGGTTATGTAACCACTGTTCCCACGGTGGCAAGTTTCCATACATTAGTCAACTATAACTGAGCACACGATCAAATGTTAGACTGACTTTACTTTCATATTGAGAACATTAAGTGGCAGTCAGCCAAACATCTAGCTAAGTAATATCAGGCAATACCATGGATGTAGAAGGTTAGAATCAGCAAGGCACTAAGCAATGTAGGTGAATGAACACTGGTAGATTGTGTTTTGAATGATTTCAGTTACTTACTTCTGTCGAGCATGAGCGACGGGAAGAAACTCTTAGATAGATATCAACACTTTCATGACCACAGAGGACAAGAAATCAAATCATAGTGGAAAATACAGCTGGTGTGAAGAAATGTAACAGCCACCTCACTGATGGTTAAAACTATAAACCGGCACAAAAATGACAATTGCCAACATAAACCACCATGTTGTGAACAGACACATTACAAACACTAACAAAAAGTAACATTTGCATTTTGGAACAGAAAACTTAACAAACAACTCAGTCCAGCACTAGGCATGATGGGAAATGTGGGCCGGCACTACAAGATTTACCTCTTTCTTCAATCAGTAGGCTACATGGCAGGATACTGCCATCTAGAGGATTATATCAATATTGTCTCAATATCTTGTTATGAGTCAACTGACGAAATTATACGGCCAGACTGCGAGCCAATAATTAATGTTACATTATCGTCATCAATGCTAGTTAGCTAGCTAGCATTAGCAGAAGCCAACCCGTTAGCTAGCCCAAGGTGGGCGTGAGCCTGGTGCCAAGTAAGTTTTTATAGTTGTTTAACTGCATCATCGTAAACTTTGACCTTTTTAGCTGTTCCAAAAAATGACAGGATGTTTTGCTGCCTTTTCATTTTTACTGGTTTACTTCGCTGTGCTGCACAAAGGCTACCGGCAGCGACTGACAACTTTTAGGGTGGAATGTATTCTTGCATGTTACTCAATGCACAAGTTGACGTCATGAATCAATCAACACACCTTAAAGTTGTAATCTCGAAGATTTTCATTTTCGCCAACCCGTAATTGCAGGTGTGTTTATGGTTTTTATTTTTAAATGAAAATCTTCGCGATTATATCTTTAAATGTCAATATGACGACTCTGACCATTCCGTTTATTTACTCTCTTGCATCACATACGCTTTAGTGATGATTGGATCTTCAAGCGCTTAAAAACATGTTTATGAATTTCAACCAGATTATGTGAACTGCGAACATTCTATTTCCTCACTTGGAGAAAAAAAGTTGTTCTGGCGCACTCCAGCAACGCTACACCACTGGGAAAAACTAATTCTTAAAGCAAGAAGAGAAAGACAGCTGGTTAAAAGAAAACTGACTGGCAGGGTGTTCAAACTTTTGCACACTTACAGTAGAAAATGAACTAAACATACACTCTGTCCAGAGGTGGTCAAACCTCCGCAATTTAAAGGTGCCCTGTGTAGTTTTTTGTAAATAAACAAATGTTATGTTTACCTTCAGTATTACCCACCAAAACTCATTCTGTGTATCTTGAGGACTAGCAAACACGTTGAATGTGTGCGCACACCATGCATGCACGTGCACAAGACAAACAGAACTGCCCATAGCATTACTAGAGGTCAAAAACTCCACAGGTTACCTTTAAGTTTTCTCACATTTGCCTACAAATACAATTCTACATAAACATACAAATCTACAGTTACATCTGATTTTTAATTTTTTTAATAATAAGAGTGACATTTACTTAGGTGAAAGTAACCTAGGGTGCTCGAGAAGTGAATATGACCATGAGGAAATTGAATCGAACGCAACTGGATTTTTGGTTTTGTCTGTGAAGACAATGTGCCTATATGGACTCCCTAAGATCCATAAAGAAGGGGCCCCACTCAGACCCATTGTCAGCAGCATAAACTCGGTCACCTACAACATTGCCAAGTATGTAGCTAATATCCTGGCACCTTTGGTGGGCAACACCCCACACCACATCCAAAACTCCATAGACTTTGTGAACCAAGTCCGAAACTTGAAAATGGATCCAGATGAAACCATGGTATCCTATGACGTGACTTCTCTGTTCACTTGCATACCAACCATGGAGGCTTTGGCAACAGTAAGAGAGCGACTTACACAGGATAACTCACTCCAGAACAGAACCAAGCTCAAACCAGAGCACATATGCCAACTTCTGGATTTATGTCTAAACACCACATATTTCCAGTTCAATGGCAAATTTTACAGACAGAAACATGGCTGTGCCATGGGTTCACCAGTATCTCCCATTGTGGCCAATTTATACATGGAAGAGGTAGAACACAAGGCCCTGAATTCCTTTAAGGGAATAACACCGAGCCACTGGTTCAGATATGTGGATGACACATGGGTTAAAATCAAAACCCAAGAGGTGCAGGCTTTTACTGAGCACATCAACTCAGTGGACAGAAACATCAAGTTCACCAGAGAAGATGTTAAGGACAAGAGTTTGCCCTTCTTAGATTGTGACGTCCATATGAAAAAGGACAGGAGCCTCCACATTGGGGTATACAGGAAACCCACACACACAGACCAGTACCTCNCCTGGTCAAACAAGCACGAACTGATGAAGCCTCTTGGATGAGAGGTGAAACGTCTTCACAGACAAAACCAAAAATCCAGTTGCGTTCGATTCAATTTCCTTGAGATAATTATGACCTGGATGAATGAGAATATTCACAGGCTTAATATGACCATGACATTTAGTATCAGTGCACAGTACTACTGTTTCACTGAAATTGGTGACCTATTAAATTACCGGCAATTGCTGCAAGCTAGGTAATTTGTTTCAGCCTCTCATTATTATTATTATGATGTCATTAGATGAGACATGGGTATGGTGTATTTCCTACAGTATAAGAATATGTAAGTAATAGTAAGTGTTTTGATGCGTTTTGGGAACGAGGAAACATGTAAAGAACATATCTCCGATGTCTATTCAATGAACACTGTAGAAATACTGTCTGTCTTGTTTTCTAGGTAATGTCCCTTCAGTTTGCCTTTGAAAGCCATGTTTCCTGACAATTGACTTGACTGCTGACAAAGGTCAGGGCCGGGGTTCCTTCAGATGATGATGATGGGAGGCATTCAGCAGTACTTCCATTTACAGGCTTTTTGTGTCATGGTCAGTCTACTATGTCTGCTTTCATTGCTTGTAAACTATTGTTATATCAGAACGTAATGATATTATTGGCCTGCTATTCTAGCGGTTACAATGTGCAAGTACTCATTAGGACGGGCTCACCAGGGGCTTGGTGCTGCAGGCTCATAAAATTTCACAAGGGGCCATTATTTATTTTCATTAGCATTATACTGTATGACACTATGTTAAACTGGGCTGCTTCTCTGTGCTTTTTAGGCAGGAAAAGAGTTTTTTTCCTCACTCACAGTTTAATTCAAGTTTTGGCTTATAAGTCTTTACTGAATCAACAACATTCTTTTTTTCCCAGAGATCCTTGGGTCAATATTGACAATAGGTCAGTATTATCTGGTCAATTCATAACCAGTTAGTAAAATAAAGTTTTTGCTTCTTCTTGTACAATGTTTTCACCATACGTGAAAGAAAACATCTTTGGGATGTCTTTGTTACATGGTAAAAAAAGAGACACAGGGACAGACAGGGAGCTAAAAGTCTGCATTGCATCCTGCAATCATGATCAAAATCACAAGTCCACATGGTACCGTTGTACAATGTACTTTGACAAAAAAATGCCCCAAAGAGTTTGACTCAACTGTTGCATCAGAGATGTCTACAGTACCTGATTCTAAAATACATATCGCAGTTAAAAGGAAAAGTCCACCGTAAAGTAATCAGACAACACTTTATTATAAAGCTCTGAGTGATGTAATGTCTGCATGTATTTCTGGGCTCAGGTTTCTTGGTAATATATTATTTTAACCACACAAGTATGAGGATCTAGGAATGGCAATGTCTGTCAGTTGGTTGGTTGGTTGGTCCACCACTATGTTCCAGTCTGAATGGCTTCAGGGCTGTGGCTAGGATTTTATAAATACTGTCATGGGTCGAAGAGTCCCCCAAGACTCCAAAAAGTCTCTCTCTTTAGACAGGAAACAGGGAGAGAAAGGAGGGTATGATGTGGGAATGCTTTATGCTACAATACAGCCTGATTGGAAATAGTTATTTAGTGACGAGTTCTAATTAAGACATAGTCATACTAATGCAGTAATAAACTGAAACTAGTAATTTGTAATCTACTGCAGGTGTTTAAAGCAACACTATGTGCCTTTTGAAATAAGAAATAACAAAAAATAACAGTATTTCTCCTACAAATGAAAAGTTGAATGAATAGAGGCTGTGACATCATACGGCAGCTTCTGTGAGGACTGTTGTATACCATCACGCGTCAGGGTGAGTTATAACAATGACAAATCCCCACAGCTAAGCTAAGCTCAGACAGCTATGGTTAGAAAAGAAAGATTTAGGAGTGGGGACACAAATGGGTTTGAAGAGTCAAAGTACAGGTTTAGCAAGGTGGTGAGAGATGCTACACGACTGTACTCTGAGAAACTTCAACAGCAATTTTGAGGGAATGACTCTGGTTCTGTCTGGAAGGGTCTTAGAAAGATCACAAATTATGAACCTAAAGCCCCCTACTCAGTTAACAACTTGCGCCTGGCCAACAACCTGAATAAGTTCTACTGTTGATTTGAAAGACAATGAGACAGTCCTGACACGATCCCCCGTGACTCCATCCTCCAGTTCCAGCCCACCAGCTCCACCTCCCCTTCCAAAGCAGGGACCTTGGACTCTCCACAGTTGCCCACCTACAGGTGGGAGATTGACCATCTGTGACCTGGGGTCTCATTTATAAAAGAGAGCGTAGGATCCATACTAAAAGTGTACGTGTGCACAAAAGCTGAAAATGGCGTGTGCCAAAAAATAATCAGATTTATAAAACTGTGCGCATGCACACTTGCAGGCAATGTTCCCTTTATAAATCACAGTCCACTTGGAGATGTGCACACGTGGATCAGCCTCATATCCCGCCCTCTACACACCCACATTCAACCGTAAATGGTCAATGCAAAGCACCTCATGAATGCTGATGCATAGAAATGAGCCTGCTGAACACTCGTTCCCTCCTAATTCTTCCATTCACGTTCATTCATTCCTCTAGCAGTGCATCCATCATGCAGCATTACACACGAGTGTCACTGCGGTATTTATATGTTTACAGCAGTCAGACTGATCGCTTCACACCTTGCCAAAATGATCACGACAATCAGTGATATCATTTGAAAATGGAAGTTTGATCGGTGAACACAATTTATTTATTTATTTAAGTTTTGTTCTGGTGAACTTGGCCTGCATTATGATTAGGACTCATAATGAGGATATGGGGTGTAATGAATGAGAGCTGTCACTGGCTTTACTTCCAGACTTTGCTAATTTACACAATCCATATGTGCAGGTGCTGAAGATGTGCAGGGTGAGGTGAGTGGAGAAGGCAGAGTGTGTGTGTGCAGACACCGCAGTGTCTCCAGTGACAGCACAGTCGTGTTCACTGCAGAGATTTAACACACAAAAACTTGAAAACTAAAATCATATATGCACAGTTTTAAAAGATATTGTTAAAAACTATTGACGCTCTGTTCTGCAGTTCTTTAATGCTGTTTGTTACCTTGGATTTCTACAACCGATGATGATCATTTCATCAGTTAGCCTAGTTAACGTGGTGGAGGACTCAGTATATTCACGCTTCATATCTGCGAAAGGCGAGCCAGACTTTCCTGAATCCTGTCACCACATCCTGGCATCATCCAGGCATTTCAACAGCTGTGGTGACCACTAGTGTCAGTAGCTACAGTCCGGCCCTGTCCTCTGCTCTCTGGGGGTGGAGAATGTGATGGAGAGACAGCGGTGATGAAATATTGAGCGGAATTTGATTTGGGATATGAGTTGGTTTATATCTTTTACAATTGGAAGGTGCTTACGGAATAGTTATGGCTCACTGGCACAAATAGCACTGCTGGTTTGAATGTTTATGATAAAGTGGATCTATAAGTAACGTGTGATATGAAGTGAAATTAAATGTGTGAGAGACATCATTAGACGTATAATAATGTCTCTCACATTTAATTTCTACAATCTGGCTTCAATTCACCACCTCACCATCTGCTTCGCCAATTTACCTTGTCTCCAAAATGTCCGTACGCATGGGTCAGAGTTTCTGTACAGGTGCGCACTTTCTCCCATCAAGTTCCATCAGGACCAAAACCTCATGCCACAAGAACAGTTTTTTCCCGACTCCAGCTGGCCTCATCAACAAGGCCTCGCTGACACGTTGCCCCCCCACCCCCACGTGATATCAACATATAGTCTCCACATCTGTCTCTATGCATTACATTAACACACAACTTTTGGATTATTATCGCTGTACATTGTCCATATTCTTTGTACTTCATACTGTGAACTTTTGCACATTCACTGCTCAAACTGTACAGCTCTNGATGAAGCTGTCCCTGAGCCTGGTGGTGCGGGACCTGATGAAGCTGTCCCTGAGCCTGGTGTTGCGGGACCAGATGCTGCGGTACCGTCTGCCAGACGGCAGCAGGCAGAACAGTTTGTGGCTGGGGTGGTTGGGGTATTAGGTAATCCTACTGGCCTTCTTCCTACACCGCTTGGTGTAGAGGTCCTCCATGGGTGGCAGCTCCGTCCTAGTGATGTGCTGAGCAGTTTTCACCACTCTCTGTAGAGCCTTACATTTGAGGGCGGTGTAACTGCCGTACCAGGTGGTGATGCAGCCAGTCAGGATACTCTCTAGGTGCACCCGTAGAAGCTGCAGAGTATCCTGGAGTCCATGTTGATCCTCCACATCCTGTGGAGGAAGAGGAGCCGTTGCCCAGCGGTGACTGACAGTTGGAGCACTTCAAAGCCTGAATGGATGTGAAACTCTCCTGGTTGAATCATTAGTACAAAAGATGAGCAGCTGTGTTGGAAAATATCTGGTTCTTTGATAAAGAGTCAAAGGTGCGATACTGTGTGGTCTATAAACATAACTTCACTATGACGCTAAATGTGCATTTACACTACTCACAAAAAGTTAGGCATATTCGGCTTTCGGATGAAATTTCAGAATGCACCTAAAATGCACTATAACCTTTACAGGTGAACTTAATTTGACCTTCTCTAAACATTTGAATGCACATGTCCAACTGTTCAATGTTTCAGTACTTATTGCATAACATGCTGTTCTCTAACAAGGTGATTAACCGCAAAAATCACAAGTGTCTGATCCATGAATCGACCACTAAATGTTCTGGTTCAATGACAATTTGTATTAAACAGTCCTCTTCATCATGCTGTTCACATTTTGACATCATGAGACCAAGACAACACCTAACAATCGATCAACAGTACCTGGCCATTGCGAGGCTTCAAACGGGATGTTCTCAGAGGGAGGTTGCCACTGAGCTTAGAGTGTCACAGAGTGTCATCAGCAGGTTGCAACAGAGACACAGAGAGACTGGAAGAGTCACAGAAAGGCATAGAAGTGGACGTCCTTTGGCCACATCCCATGCTGATGACCGCTTCATTGTGAACAGTGCCCTGCGGAACCGGATGGTGAATGCCACTCAACTCAAGGCACGTTTAAGGGAGGTGAGAGGCACCCGAGTGTCACGTTAGACCATTCGAAACCGCTGACATCAGCATGGTCTGCGTGCTAGACGACCTGCAAGGGTACCTGACCACACCACCAGGCACAGGCGTGATCGTCATCATCAGGGAACGGCTGCTGGAGGCTGGGGTACCTCAAACGGAGTGGTCTGCACTTTCTCCAGACCTGAATCCCATAGAAAACCTATGGGATCAGCTGAGTCATCGTGTAGAGGGTCGTAACCCCGCACCCCAGAACCTCAATGACCTGAGGGCAGCCCTTCAAGAAGACTGGAATGCCATGCCTCAGCAGACAATAAGTCGACTTGTGAACAGCATGAGACGTCGTTGTCAAGCTGTAATTGATGCTGAAGGACACATGACAAGTTATTGAGACATTGACATTTTTTGTTGTGGTATACCCCCCACTGTTGTTAGCTTTTGTTTCAATAAACTGTTTGAGATGAAGAAATTACCATTGCATGCTTCTACTTAAATGCCCTACTTTCATGATATAATATCACTGTAGCATGAACTTTTTACATTTTCCAAAAATTTCACCTGAAAGTTGAATATCCCTAACTTTTTTTGAGTAGTGTATGTAAGAAACCTAAAGTCAGGGAGGTTAAAAGTCTGTTACCTTCAACACTAAGAACAAGTAGAAGCTACAGATTATGCTTTTTTTTAGAAAACTACAACTCTGATTGTGCAGGTGAGGCTCATGGGCAACGTATTTAGAGTGATCGGCCATGCCAAGCTAACAGAAAAAAACTACATTTCTCTGAAAGAAGTTGAAATAATTCATCCTGATGGTCATAACATTAACTTATTATTTCTGTGTTTCTGGGTTGAGAAACATAGAGTATCAGTAATCAGTATCAGTGAAATGTGGAAAATGTGTGCGTAAAAATATTTCTGGAACCAGCAGCTCTTCATACTTCACAAGACTATGGATCAAAGTGACAGACCGTTGTCAGACTCCACTGCTAATGAGAGTAAAATAATGTTTTATATCAGACTATCAAATGCCACATTGGTCAAACTCAGATCTGTATTATTATAGATGCATCTAATAATAAAAAACAAATCATTTTTAATGTTACTATTAAAAGCTGCTGAGCTCACAAGCACTCAAAGAATGAGTGCCATTTATATTTCTTCACTGTAATATATACTGGAAGAAAGCACAGAATTGAGCCTCCGTTATTCTTATGTATTGAGCTGTAGAACATGTTTATATGACCTGTTCTAAAGTACAAGGCCAGATCCTGGCTTTGAAAATCCCAAGTCAGTTGACTCCAAATGCACACTTCCACTTCAAGAGACTGTTTCTTCACCAGTGCAACCAGCAGAGGATCCACGGGTGTTACTGGAGTCGAGAAAATGCCATCAGAAACAAGTTACGGGGGTTATCAGATTCCCATGTGAGTTGGAATGGACAGGGTGACAAACAATAACATCACATACTGGCCTGCTGACGCTGCAGGCCAGTGACATCTCTCATGCGTGGTTTCCTGTAATCCAGCGAGGTAGCATTGTCTGTAACATTATGCGCGCCCCTGAGCCGGATCTGAGCAGGTGTTGTATTGAATCCTGCTCTCAGAGCTACTCCATGACAGAGAGCGGGGAATTCCTGAGCTGTTTGAATAAATGGCTGAAATAGCTCACACGCTTTGGAGAAAGTCTCGCTCCTGAGAGTTATGTTTCAGTCTGTTTTCTCTCACATATCAGATGTGTAAGAGCTAAAATAGATGCTGGGACAAGTTTTGTTCCTGAAGACTCTCCGTTGATCAGGACATCCATTGATACCTACTCAAATACAACTTCTGGCACGATATTTACTTGCTATGGAGACATCGATAAGAAAGTATAGGTAAAATCTGGTGATGATTGATTAAAGTGGCAGTGGCTTATTACAATGAATCTAAATCTAGACACTGACACCAAACTTCAAAAAAAATAATAATAATCACTCGTACGTCCTACAGAGCTGAAATGTTTTCAGTACGTCCACTGATGTGTGACGAACGTTTGCCTCACTGCAACCTATGGTACTAAGTCTTCAGACAGTGAGTTATGTCATATATACGTTTTAGTTAATTGTAGATATACTCCACAAGTCTTCATTCAAATGCTACCAAAATTGACACAGACATTCTTAGGATACTAGATATCACATATTTCAAATGGTGTTCAGATGTGTCAAACAATGAGTCCGCAGTGACATTAAATGTCTTACTGTAATTAGTACTGTATGCACAACATTTTCTATTTCACCAAATGTTTAATCAAACTTCAAGTATTTGACAATACACCTGAAACCAGCAGAATGATGTATGATTTTCTTTCAGAATTTTATCACCAACATTTTGACTGTGGTAAGTTTAAATTGACAAAAATACCCCAGTTTTGCACATGTGATATCATTGCCTCAAGTTGTGAGAAGGTGTGTGGAAATAATGTCTCCCCAGTGGTGCAGTCAGTGAGTCACCTTCTCTGGGGAGACAAAGGTCCAGGGATCAAATCCTCAGGTTACCAAGTCCTACTTGCCAATAATGCAATTCATGCATGTGGTATGCTCGTTGAGTTCACATCAACTGCTTACAAGCTGCCTCAGTCATTGTCGGTTGCAGCTACATTTATTCTTCTTCTTCCTACTGGGAAATCTGCCTTCACATGCATGAAAATAAACCAAACTTTGCACATAGGTCCAGTCCTATGCCAAACTTCCTCATGTGGCATTGTAGGCTAATAGTCCTGATGGTGGTGCTACAAGTTTAAGTGTAAATGTAGGCCCAAGTGAGCAGAAATGTTCAGATGTTTTGAGCTGACAGGAATTATGAAGTCCATCACGGTTTTTCTTAAAAGCTGTAAAACTAAATAAACCTATCTCTTCCCACATTTTTTGCTCAATTGACACCAAACTTCATCTTCAGACTGTCCTCCACAAACGATCCAGTCAGTGCATCAAAATGTTTTACTAGTACTGTAAACAGCTGCTGCAAATTCTCGCTAAATAAATCTCCAATGTTCATGAAAATAAATGACAACATTTTGATGTCACGCTAGATGTAGTGTGGTAAATTTCAGAATTGTATTTCAAAAACAGAATTTTTGACAGTATTTGGAATTCTATCCTCATGTAAACTATTGCAGTCAATGGAAATAGAGTATCTTTAAACATCAGTCTGTCACTTATGGAGCAATCAATCTTTGTAAAAAAGACAGACATCTCAAAATTACAGACATCTCTATGTTGTCTAGATGAACTACACAAATTCTCAGAATTTTGTCTTGACTTGAAGCCATCAATGGTTTCTCACATGGCATGTAGCTCAACAAGATCATGACTTGCCCTTAGTGTCTAAGGTTGTGAGTTAAAGCCCCGGGTGATGCAGAATAACTATGTTAGTGCCTTCTCTGTGTGAATTAGAGACAATGATAATGATAATTTTGTTCTGGACAGTTCTGCTGATGGACCCTCCTGTATTTCTCATTTGTCTTCTTCCTCTTCCTTTTTTCATCTTCCTCCTTCTTCTTCTTCCTCCTCCTCAAAATGCCCAGTCCTGGCAGTAGCTATAATTACCATTGTTATTTCCCCAAATTATGCCAAGCCTTTTGATTTTGTGGGTGACAAAATCTCACCCAATCAAAGCACTTTGTTTCCTGTCCTTGAACAAAACATCTGCAGCCTATCCTTCAGCCCCTCTACATTATTTATCATGTAGCAAAGGATTCCAAGGACTTTCTCAGGCAAACTGATTCATCACCAACATCATAGCTTATAATAGCACCCCACAGGTCTCTATATGAATCTGGGATTATATGTTTCAAACATTAACAGCTGATATTACAGTGTTGCAGCGCTGTTCAGCAGAAGGAATGTTGTATTTCTGTCTCTCTTCCTTGTAATGTACAGTATGTCTCCTCCAGTGAAGTAATGAAGACAGCATTCCACCTCGAGGGCACTATGAGGGCATTATTACTGCACTTTAGCAATATACAGATGTGATGTCTTTATTGTTATAATTAGGTAATACTATCATAGTTCACACCAGGATTTGACCAGCATGATATTTTGAGGACATATGCTGACACTGTATTTGTTTTAATGATGCTCACAGCCAGTGTTTTGTACTGATATTCAATATGTTTGCACACTACAAATAAGTATGACATGTTTCTTCATGTCAAGGTGGAAAATCTCTGAAGCTGCATTTAGAGCATCAAAATTCCCCACTAAAACCTGAACTAATGAGGCTTTTTTCAGCTTAAGCAGCTTTTCAAAAAAATGGGTTGCCCAAATATAACTGAATCTCTGGAAATTATCCTTTAAAAATTATTTAACACTGAATCCACTTTTTGTGTACATAAACAAAGGTTGGTGTACAGTAGAGGACTGCACTGGGATTCGGAGCGGGCAGTCGAAAAATAAACTGCGGGATTTTCGCGGGATGAAAATTGTAGAAATTAGTTCCTTTGGAGTGCATGGTTTAAAATTTGCTGCGGGCAGGAGTGGGCAGTCTGGAACACACACATTGCGGGAGCGGGCGGTAATGGTCAGAAATCCAGCAGGAGTGGGCAGGAGCGGGATTAAGAAAACAGTCCCGCACAGGGCTCTAGTGTACAGTATAGTTTTAAGGAAATCATGCAGTCCTCAGTTAGACTATTTTCATAGACTGTAAACGTTTTTCACCACGGGAACCTTCCTTGTTTGTTCTGGTCGGTGTATACATTCCACCTGAGGCCTGTATTAGTGACGCGTTAAAACACCTACCTGACCAGATAACAATCATGGAGCAAAAACATCCAGACTCCCTGCTCATTGTTCTCTGGGACTTTAACCTCAGTCACGAATGACCAAAATACAGATAGCATATTAAGTGTCCCACCAGGGATAAAACACTGGACCACTGCTATACCATATTAAAGGATACCTATCTCTCTGTCCCCCGGACTCTCTGATCACGCTTCTGTCTGAAAGTCTGTGCTGACCAGCTGGCACACATCTTCACGCAGCTCTTCAACAGATCTCTGGAGCTGTGTGAATTCCCTTCATGCTTCAAACACTGCACAATCATCCCGGTCCCCAAGAAATCCTCTATCACAGGATTAAATGACTACAGTCCTGATGTCTGTGGTCATGAAATCCTTCAACAGACTCGTATTGACCCACCTGAAGGAAATTGCAGTCCCCCTGCAGTTTGTCTACAGGGCAAACAGGTCAGTGGACGATGCAGTCAACATGAGACGGCACTACATCCTACAATACCTTGTATCCCCAAGGACATATGCAAGGATCCTGTTTGTGGACTTCAGCTCGGTGTTCAACACCATCATCCAAGACATCCTTCACTTCAAACTCACCCAGTTCACTGTGCCAGCCCTCCTCTTGTCAGTGGTTCACAAACTTCCTGACAGACAGAAGGCAGCAGGTGAGGCTCGGGAAAATCACATCCAGCACCCAGACAATCAGTTCGGGTGCTCTCCCCTCTGCTCTTTTGTCTTGACACAAACGACTGCACACCCATCACTGTCTGGTTTGGATCGGCCATCAAACAGGACAGGACCAGACTATAACGGACAGTCAGGACTGCAGAAAAAATCTTAGCTGTTATGTCTATCCCTGTGTAAGTACATTGAGCACAATGAAAAACTCAAATTCCTTGTATGTGTAAACATATTTGGCCAATAAAGCAGATTCTCATTGTGATTTTACTGTAATATACAGTCACTTTATTATACTATCAACTGATTTTGGTCCCTGCTTAAGCAGCAGATCATTCCTGACACAATTGGTGCAAGCGGGGCAACAGGGATTGGTCCCAAATGCAGACAAAGAAAGCAGACTGGTACAGTTCAATTATTTATTTACAAAAATGAGGTTCAGGGCTGACAGGGCCATGAGGCAGGCAAAGGTCAAAACCAGAGAGGCAGTCCAAAATAGGCAAATGAATCCAACAAGGAGCAGGCAGGAATTCAAAGTCCAAATAATCAGGCAGAAGGTCAGGCAGGTACAGGTGGCAGGGTTCCAGGAAACAGGTATCAAGGTAAAGGCAAAAGGCTTGAAAGCAATGGCATGAAACAACAGAACAACATTGACAGGCTGGCACAGGAACTATTGATCTGGGCTGGTATATGCAGTGAGCGGCTGATGAGGGGATGAGGTGCAGGTGGGGAGATGGGTGGGAAGCTCATGTGAGGAGAATGAGGTGATTGCAGGGCAGATGGGAGTGACAGGATCTGGAATGAAAGGACAAAAGTCTGAGGGCGTCTGGTGGATGGAAGGAGAATGGTAATGGAATGCATGTGCAAGGAGAAGAGAGAGGTGACTGAAGGGAGGGACAGAGGGAAAGAATGAGCACAAACAGGGCTGAGGCAGACATTGTGTCATTGTCAGTCTTTGCAACATCAGTTTGTTGCCTCAAAGATGATCAAGTAATTCTGTCCTCTAGACCAAAGAATTACCCCTGAAGAATCAGTGATGTTGCATTGTACTCAAGACATACAAGGCAAAGTCATGTTGACCCATATATATATATTTACTGTATATATATGTGTATATATAAACAATAACAAATGTAGACAGTAAGACAACAGTGTAATGGTGCAGAGTGCAAAGGATGCTGAAATAAATATGATTACTGTAACAGGTTGCTTTATATACATAAGGTAGGTGGATATGACAGTATACACAGTATATACAGTATACACAGCGTGTATAGGTTTGTGTTTGAGTGATGATGTTTACATGATAAAAACAGTGTGTATTTAAACAATGAGAATATAATTTACAGGTCCAGTGGGTGTTTGTGTCACAGGGTTATTCCACAG
>NTHP01000338.1:503792-537132 GCA_003416845.1 Oplegnathus fasciatus
ATCATTCCTGACACTCTGTGACTGGTGTTAACTGTTCATCAGAGTGACAGCCTGAGGAAAGAAACTGTTCATGTGTCTGGTTGTTTTGACGTACAGAGCTCTGTAGTGCCTACCAGAGGGGAGAAGTTGGAATATGTTGTGTCCAGGATGTGATGGATCTGCAGTGATGTTTCCTGCCCATTTCCTGACTCTGGACCTGTATAAGTCCTGAATGGAGGGCAGGTCGGCACCAATGACAGTCCTGACTGTCCGTTGTAGTCTGTTCCTGTCCAAAATTCACTCCAATATTCACTCTTCTTTTAACTTTGGTTTTAGTCTCCACCAACTCCTGGGAAAAATATCTGACTCTGCTAAATGCTCCACTGTGTTCACCAGTTAGTCTTTGACTGTGTCTGCCTGCTGTTTGGTGTTGAGCAGGTAGTGTACAGTGGGTTTATGCCTGCTGCTGCTGCTGGAAATGAGGTAAAATAATAATCTAAAAGAGGCTAAAAGGTTTCTTAGAGCTGAGGGGAACTGCTGAGTTACCTGTGTTGTCTTTGTGGGTTAATCACTATGAGTGATGCCTTTCACATTGCAGACATCTGGACCATTGCTCATATAATAATATTATTGTAGCTCTAAGGTATGTTTTTCTCTTAACATCTGCTGCACAAATATTTCAGCAATAAAAATAATGAGTGAAAATGCTTCAGGTACCTTGAAAAGCAACTTTTCTTGACTAAACACAGAGGATTTCTAAGAATGTTTGAGGTTAGGTAAAATCCTGTGGATACATTATTTGGTCAGAACTTGCCACATGCTTTTCCTTAGACTAAATGATACTTTCAGACCTGATATACTTTTAAATATATTTTGCTGTGGTAGATCCTGCTAAAAACACACATTTTTCCTCCTTGTAATAACCACAATACTGCATATGAACAAAACCTTGAGAATACATTTGGCAACATTCTTTAGTGCAGTGTTTAGGAAATGAAATATCAACCTGGTCATCAGCTCTGACAATGAATAATATGATATGGCCTACAGTACTGGTGGAATTCCCCTTGAAGCAACAAAGCCACTGCGTTGCTCCTGTTCCCCTGAAGTTGGAACTCCAAACATTTTTTCTGTTCCTTCAGAGGAGCTTCTTGTTTCCCCTCAACAAACTCCTTCAATACATTAGTGCCTGTAAAGCCTGAGAATTTTTCTGTGAATGGGGACTGTTCCAATCCCAGCCTCCTGTTGCCTCAGCTGGCCTGGATGATCTCCCTCTTGTTTCCCGGGTCTTTTCCAGGTGTCGCTGCCTGGTGAATGTCCTAGAAACTCAAACCCACCTATGATCTCATCGCTCTGTCCACAAAGGAGGGAGGGGGAGAACAGGCAGGCCGTTTTGGATGTGGAGGGCAAGTCCAGAGCTGCAGGGGATTGAGGGTTAGGTTTCATCAGAGGGAGAGAGCTGAGCGGTGAGGTGTTGATCTAGCTGAGCAGACGGCCGAGCCTCTGTGCTGCTCTATTTCTGGGCTTGTAAAGTTATCAGGTTCTTTCAAGACAAAAGCAACTCTACATCAAACTGACATACAAAGAAGCTAATCCGCTGCTTTACTTATTCCCTCTTACACTGGTGTTAATAAGATTTCAACTCCATTTCAGTTCAACTATTACTGTCAAAGAGTGAGTAAGAAATCAGATTAATGAGTTATTCAGAACTCAAATTAAGTTAACAAAAATGATTTTGCAACTTCTTTGCAAATTTTTGTGTGCTGTTGATTAATGTGTGAGATTAAACAGTTTTATTTATGTTTTTAACAGTGGATCAGACGAAAACGCTAATTTAAGACTTGTGACGGTCATTATTTTTGACATTTTACTTACTCAATGACTAACTAGTTTAGCCAAACCGAACAATATTTTTCTATATCAACAACGGATCAAATGACTGCGTGTGATGAAAAAGAAAAACATATGTATATTAGCACTCTGAATACACTGTGTGTCATTGCTGAAAGTATTTCATACCCACTTCAGGGAAGGAACGCCTGTAATAACAGATATCAAACAATGTCAACACAAAAACATCAAAGCCTCCTGCTTGCTGCTGACAGAACAGAGAACGTCATCCAATTGTTGCAGGCTTTCACCTTGTCATTGAGTCTCTTGAGCTTTCAGACATGTGGAAAGATTTTAGGGAAAGGTTATAGTTTCTGAGTCGTCACACTCCTGCTAAAGAGGGGTATCGACTGGAGGTGAAACCACAGTTATGGCTCAGTCCTGTTGGCAGCGCTTCTTTTAAGCCTGAGCCCAGCATTTTATTTACAGATCGATTATTGAATCAAAGTAGTGGGCTTGTACTTGTACAACACCTGTTTTCACTGCACTTTTTGGTAGAAATAACTCAAATGTTTGGGGACGTAGGTTGTATTCAGTAAAACAGAAAAGGCAGTTAAGCCAATGTTTTGGCTGTCTGCCTGTGTTCATAACACATATTCTTAGCCATGAGAATGAGTGTGAGAGCCTTTCTTCACTAAACAATAGGAAGTTTACTGAAGACTTCTGAAGTTGTTTTGGGGAGAGGATTACATGGGGAGTTGCATCCAAATTCTTGCTTTGAAGCTGAAGTTTATCTAGCTGCAGTGTCTGACAGTGAGTCTGCAGGCAGTCACAACTGATTATAGAGGAGGAAGTCACTGTTTGTTGGTCCTGGAGTTGATATTTGTGATGGAAATGAATTATGTTGACTAGAACAAACAAGCACCCTTTGGGGGATTTTTATGGTGGCCCTGAGAGCTCAACACACTGCAGTTTAAGAAAACACATAGATAAAAATAGACAAAAACACAAGAAAATTAAGGAAACATCATCAAACTGAGAACACATACACAGCATTTTAATAAAGTGCAAAGTGAAAAAACACAACCAAATACAGAAAAACAACCAAAGACATAAATGCTGCAAGGTGCACAGAACACAACGGAGATGAGTTACAAAACAGGCCCAGAAAATGAGCTAACGATGTTGGTTATTTTGAGTTTTAACATTTGGATTGATTCAGATATTATTGCAGATATTTGCTGTGATAGCTAGTGATAGCCGTAATGATTACTAGCCCACCAATTCAAATAATGGCACAGAATACATGAATCATGCAACTACAATCTTAAAACAAATAAACCAAAAAAACTTACATTGTTACCTCATTCCCATTAAGTGAATCAAACTGTTTTGTAATTCATTTCTGTGTGCTGTCCAACTTGCAGCATTTCTGTATTTAGTTGTATTTTCTGTATTTGGTTGTGTTTTCTCCCTTTCTCCATTTTTTTCCAAGCTTGGCTCAGGCTTGCAACAAGTCCACACACACAAAAATTCAAATGCCAATCAAGTTTATTTAATTAATGAGTAAACAAAAGATAGGGTGTGGGGAAATGAAGGGAATCAGTGGTGGAAGACATGTGTGGGTAAGTGAAAGTATGTGTGTGTAAGTGTTGCATAAGGTGGAAACCTAAAGTACAGCAAACGACGGGGAGACCATGTGGATTTGTTGAGGCTGCCCAGCAGTAGAGAGAGAGTGGCCTTTTGTGCCCTTCGCCACTCTCACCTCGCAGGTGCAGTTGCTCTGACGACCCACCCAGGCTCCCTCAAGAGGGAAACAGTGCAGAGCAGCATAGGAAACCAGGAGGGTGTACCATCACAGTTTGTTTGTGTTTTGTTTATTTGGATGTGTTTTCATATGTTGCAGTGTGTTGAGCTCTCATGTCACTCACGTGTCAGATTGGATTCTTGTTGCAGTATGACAGGATTCTGTGGGTAAGATTACACACCGGAGACCTACAGCACACGCACAAACACACATTCTACCTACTCTGATGGTGAGGTGACTAGGCACCAAATGAGCACAAGATAAGAATGTGTGCAAATCTGCTCTCAGTGGGCCACTTGTCTTGGCTGGGGAGGCTGTTTAAAGTGGGTTCCAGCCCCAGGGCAGAGCTGAAATATGCAGGAGGAACACACTGTAGGAAAATGAAGTGGAGAGCAAGTTCTAGATAGTTCCCGGGGTATTCTCTTACATAAATGAGGCAAGACGTATTGAGGCTAATCCGCAACTTTCCCTTCTGGAAGTTGCAAACTGTGAACAATGCAGGGGTGGAGAAATCCTGTAAGCTATGTAAGCTATTGACAATTTACCCTTCAACTGCTCACAGTCTCACTTTGGCCGTTTCTCTCTGTTTATCCTCTTCTACGGAGTTTATCACTGGGAGGGAAAATGCATGTTAGAGATGCACATTAGCAACAATTTAGATCAACTATCTTTTCATTACGTTAGAATAAAAGAAAAAGTTTTAAAGGTAGCATGAAGTTTCAGTCCAGTCTCCTATGAATTACGTTAATATTTTATAGCAGCCCTATTACCCTAAGAATTACGTTTATATTGGACCATTCCGTAGCTCATGATTTAAACCAACATGATCTCATGAGATGGCATATAAATAGCACATCACTTTTAAGGATATGTCGCGTGTCATGTCTACGCATTTTAAGCTTTTCACGTGTCATTTAATGCCATTGTTTTATGAGTTTTGGACGTGCAGGAAAGGACGAAGTCAGGTGACCGTCATCAGGTGACCTTTGTCAGGTGACCTTTGTCGTCATGGTAATAATAGTCAGGTGACCTCCGTCACTTTTTTTTAGGTTACATACGTTAGTTAATTAATGTTACGTATGTGATGTAAGTAAGATACGTTGCATAAGTTAACTTACGTACGTAACTTAAAATAAGTCAACGTTGACACTTGGTTTAACACAATTTTTACCTAACAATTAAGCAGTTTGGTGAGTTTGGTCAAATTTAACACTACAGTACTCAGTGAGCTTCATTGCTAAACTGACCCAAAATAATTCTCAAAATCCAGAAGAGATATAAATTGCAGATTTTTTTTTTCATACAATCCAACCTCAAATTTCACTGGCTCTCTAACTAGCGCAGTAACAAAATTTGAACCTCAGAAATTTGATGTGTCTTGTATTTAGTCTTGTACCTTGAACACAATTTCTCATTCTTTGTATTGATAATTCAGTACATAAATAAAAATAATTTGAGAATTTCATCACATCCACATGTTGGAAATACTCCAACTAACAACAGAGAAAATGAATAGGACTGACTGGAACTGGAACTCTGGCCATTGTTGTAGCTCTGTCCAACTCTCCACTGTATTCAACCAGTGAGACTATTTCTGCTTCACCTTCTACCTTCAATAAATGCTCAATCTGCTAAAGAAGTGAATCATGAGAAAGAGCTGAGCTGAATGTAGCATTTGCCTCATAATAAGGAGCACACTTTACTCACTTACTAGCACTTTGCAAGTATTGCTCTGTGTATGAGCAGCACTGTGTGTTGTATTTTGTGAAAGCACATGCTATAGACATTAGGTGCTCTTACATAATGTTTTGTGCTGCTGTGGCACTTGGCTGGAAGAGTATAGTAGGCAACTGGTGGGTTCTGTTGAAAAAGACACTACCTGGAAACAAAGCAAGGTCTGCCGACGGCTGGGATGCACCTAATCTTTGATGAAAGCTTTGCTTGTGCCAGCTGAATTATTTTCCCTCTATTAGCAGGCCCGCAGTCAGCCGCTACCTTCGATACAGATGCCAAAACACTTTTTTATTGCTCATCTGTGAAATAAACAAAATGATGCAATGACTCGTAAACAGCTCTTCCATTTGCTCATTCCACACAGCGGAGATACATATATTTAACTGTATCATAATTTGCATGAAACCAAAGTCAGAAAAGTTTAATTATCCTCCTGCATGAGCAATGCTGACATTCTGGTGAAGAGGGGGAAACCACAGGGATGTTTGTAAAGCCAGACTCAGTTGATTAGCTGGTCAGACCCACTGCTATTCACAAAGTCCATCTGTTGTCCCTGTGGCTCTTTAAAACTGCACTGGACAATGTTTCTATGTGGAAGTATAGTCGTCCAATCAGGCATAATCAAGTCCTGCTTTTCACATCTGAGATTCTTTAGATTTGTTCATAATATCCAGAGTTATGGCTGCAATAGCCTGATAATCTGACTGACTTGCCATTTTGTTTTCAGTTTATTTTGTTTTATGTCTGACATTGTGTTCATGTTAGCCGATTTCTGTTTGGCAGGTGGGGTTATTTGTCCTAACCAATCAGTAGCGACTGACATATCCACAGGGGTTGGGCAAGAGGGGTTGCCAGTGATGGCACGGGCCAGAGTCAGAAGGTGTCAGGTAGTTGGCTTGCTAGTACAGTATCATGGATAAATTGTACTAGACTAATGAGTACTGGCCCAGGGGCCCCTGGACCAAAACGTCTGTATGAAGTGACCGTTAACATTTATTTTTGGAAAGTCAATAAAACAACTACAAAGAGACTCAAAAATACTACAAAGAGATGCAAAATGACTACAAAGAGACACAAAACCACCACAAAGTGACGCAAAAGATTTGCAACCACAAAGTGACTTTCATTCTGGGGCTCTTGCTCTTATGTAGGCTATTTGGAGTTACAAATAGCAGCTATTTATTGATATTATTTCATATTTACAGTTTTTTATTTGGCATTCATTTGTTACACTGAATAAACTATGTAACTATGTAATTATTAATGTACATTTTATTATTATTATTATTATTATTATTATTGTTATTGGCAAGAAACAGGGTTTTATACGTGTCTTAACACATTTCTGCTCATTTTACAAATGTGCCACTCTTCTTTAAAAGAAACCCCAGTTCGCCCCAATTCAGTAGTAACTAAACCTGCCCCTGTGTTGTTTTCAATACAGAGCAATTTAAGTTTTTCAGTACAACTGAAGAAATAAATCAATTTAAGAGTTATTTCTGTAAGTCAGCTTACAACAACCTGTACAGCTATGTCTATCTGACTGCTGCGCCATTTTGATACCAAATTTAACTGACTCTACTTTTCTGGCTGTGGTACAGGAAGATGACATCCTCATTCTTTATCCCACCTACCTGTACAGAGCTCTTGCATTTTTGGTTGTTATACAACCAAGGGAACAGCTGTCAATGAGCACAACACCAGACCTATTCCATTAGTCAAATAGGTCTTTAGATGTTAGGATGTTTCAGGGGTCCTACAGGGGTCTTTGCATGCTCACGCATAGATTGCAAGTATGGCGTATAAGAAATGATGTCATGTTGCAAATCACAGCTCCCATGTTGTAAATCGGGTGAAACAGGCCCCTACCTACCAAAAGCTAACAAGTAGTCTAACTTGTTTCTTTTGCATCTTCATCATCTTGTCTTCATCTATGGTTGTTTGTACTTCTTTATATATAAAATACAATACTTTTTTTCTTTTAGCCATCAGCAGAAAATACATCGACAAATCAAGATGACTGCAGGACACAACATTTCGACTTACTTTTCAAACATGTTTTACACATACAGTATTTCATTTATACCAGTTTATAACAGTTTGAAGCCATTTTTTTGTGAGTTCAGTGCATTACATCATTTCTTATTTTTTTGAGAATAACATAAATTTAAGGGGTGTTGGTGATGCCAACTGTAGTTACTATATAAAATTTTGTTCGAAAAGGAATATGTAGGCTCAACCTTTTTATCCATTGATGGGTCAAGATAAAACATGAGAACACATTTGGAAAAGAAAAAAATATTTTTGCTTAAATACAGGTTAATTTTGTCTGAGTGGGGACCCACACTGTCAAACTTTAAAAACAAACAACAAGCAAACCTGCCAGGGACTGAAGAACATGTGCAGGCATTATTTAATTGATACTAGTAACAACACTGGGACCTGAACTGAATGTCTTTATTTTACCTGGCATGACCACAGTCACTAGACTGAAGGTCCTGCATGCAGTACAAACAGACATGCATCTGTTATGGAGTTTGTCCTGGTCTGATGTCACCTACTCCTCGCTGGGCAGCCTTGCCTGTGCAGATAGTTAATAGTGGCAGCAGCCGCTCATATATCTTGTGACATACATGTGTTGGTGTCAGTCACTGCCATGAGTGGTGGTGGAGTCAAAGGCACAAGAGCAGAGGACGAGGCAGCGTCAGTCTCATTTGTTCAGCTGCTCACACACGATGAAGTGACTCAGATAAGATGCAAACACACACACAATCAATTTATTAACACCTTAGTAAGTATTAATAGATTACCAACATTTAGATTTGCATTACTACCAAACAGAAACAACAAAACCCGACACTGGTCTTATTAATGGCTTATAAACTGACCTATAAAGCATAAGTTATTAATTAAGCATTAATAAGGCCATTAGTTATACAACTAATAAAATCTTAATAAAGGCTGCGTTACTAGAAAGTTGTACATTTTAAAATTTTATAAAGTTTAATTAATGGGGGCGGGGGTTCATATTTAGCATTTTTGTGACTTTTTCAATCCCATAGAAGGTCATTAAACCACATTTTAAAACAGTTTTCAGATTTGGCTTAAAAGAAATCTGAATGATGTGATCCAGTGATAACCTGACTCTGTAGTGGAGGTCAGATCATGGCATGTCAAACGGGACAACACTGGTGACAGTTCATCACTCAGTGCTGCTGTCAGAGTGTTGGAGCAGCTCTGTTAGCTAGGGCTGTAGCCTCCTGACTTATGGCTGCCATCTCCTGCTTTAATGGATATTGTTTTAGTGGTATATTTGCTTAGGGAAGCTTATACTGGCTTCTCCTGTTAATATGAGGAAGTACAGTGTGTGCGTTTGTGTGTGTGTGTGGTATGTGCGTGGGGAAGGGGGGCACTGACCTGGGGGCTGTAGCAGAGTCTTGCCAATACAAACTGACTCACTTCTTGGAATCCTTCAATTTGCCACAATAAATCAGAGTAGAGAGCAAAGGCCTGCCAATCTACTGAAACTCTATACACTGCATGTGGGTGTATGTGTGTCTGTGTGCACGATTGTATATACAGTATGTGTGCATTCTTATTTGGTAAATTTGCCTGGTACACAGCATACAGCTGTAAATGCCAACTTTATGTGTACCTGTTTGTTTGTGTGTATGTGTGTGTGTGTGTGTGTGTGTGTTGATTTTTGTGTGAACAGCCTTGCTTTGGCTTTATGGTTTGATTTTGAAAGCTGCAGTAAACGTTTATAGCATGTTTTGACTCCTATTTAGATTTACTTCCACCTTACAAGTTCAAGTTCAAGTTCTTATATTGTCATGTGCACAACAATTACAGTGAAGCAGTCATTGGCAATGACATTCTCAATTCTCAGGCATTCTAACAATGCTCAAACAATATGTATAAAAAGGAAATCTCGCAAGTTAAAAAAAAGAATCTAAGACATAAGACATAAAATAGTGCAGAAGTTAAAATATAGAATTTAACATATATAAAATAAAATGAAATAAGATATAAACTATAATGCTGTGGTGGGCTGGTGTACAGAAATGATAATGATAAATGAATAAAGTGTAATGCAGACAGGTTACGGACAGGTAAGAACAGGATTTTAGACAGGCAGTGCACTAATAAATATATATTGGATGATGGTTAAACAGCTTGTAAAAAGGGAGTATTTAAACTGAGATGTAAACAGGTAGTAACCAGTAAGTAATAGTACTATGAGGTAAAGTGACATCAGCATTAATAAGGTGTGAGTAAAGTGACAGTAATGAGCTTGAGAGCTCAAGAGTTCAACAGTCTTGGCCTGATGGATGAAGCTGTCTCTGAGCCTGGTGGTGCTGGACCAGATGCTGCGATGCTGTCTGCTGGAGGGCAGCAGGCAAAACAGTTTGTGGAAGGGGGTTTTAATGATCCTGCTGACCTTCTTCCTACACCGCTGGGTAGAGTATCCTGGAGTCCATGTTAAGTCTCCGCAGCTTGCGGCGAAAGAAGAGCCGTTGTTTTGCTGTCGATTGTGCCTGTGTGGTGAGTCCAGGTCAGGTTCTCGCTGATGTGAGATCCCTCTCTCTTGCTTCCTGTACTCCACAATCAGCTCCTTTGTTTTGCTGATGTTGGTTGTTGGTTGTTGGAGGTTGTTGTCCTGGCACCAAGATGTCAGGACTCTGACCTCCTCTCTATAGGCCGTCACATCGTGATCATCTGGTGATCAGACTGTCGTGTCGTCAGCAAACTTGATGATGGTGTTGGGGGGAGTTCAGGAGAGGGCTGAACACGCAGCCCTGAGGGGCACCGGTGTTGAGAGTCAGGGTGGGGGATGTGGTGGTGCCTATCCGCAAGGTCTTGATGACGATCTCAGAGGGAACAATGGTGTTAAATGCTAAACTACAGTCAATGAATAACATTCTCACATATGTGTTCCTCCGGTCCTGAGAGAGGGCAGTGTGGAGGACTAGAGTGATGGTATCCTCCATTGATCTATTTGGTCTGTAAGAATTTTGAAGTGGGTCCAGTGAGTCAGGGAGGGAAGAGTTGATGAAGATTTTGACTAACCGCTCAAAGCACTTCATGATGGAGGAGGTGAGTGCTACTGGGCAGTAGTTGGCAGAGGGTTTTAGACTTAAACGTGTGGGGACTACAAACTGGAACAGTGACATGTTGAAAATGTCTGTGAAGACATCTGCCAGTTGATTGGCACACACCTTGAGAGCTCGACCAGGGATGCCATCCCACGCAATCCACTCAAAACACCTGCAGGTGCCTTGCGCTGATTAATCCTTTTGAAGGATCTGCACACATCTGCCCTGGATATGACTAGTGGGCAGGGGTCCTGGACCTTTTGTACCTACTCAGAAGGTGTTCAGCTCATCTGGGAGAGATGAAGACATTGTCTCAGCACTGCTGGTTTTCCTTTTGTAGTCTGTGATGGTTCTTAGTCCAGCCCACATGTTTCTGGTGCCTTGATATTTAGACTCCACTTTGTCCCTGTATTGTTTTTTTGCACTGCTAATAGCTCTCCGGAGTGCATACCTGGATTTCATGTGCTCCTACAAATCACCCGAGTTGAAGGCGTCGGTCCGTGCTTTAAATTTGGCACATTCTTGCCCTGATTCGGGAATGTCCGCACAGTAATCCTCTGTACAACGTCAATACATTTGCCAATGTAGCCAATCACCACATCTGTGTATGTTGTCCTGAAACACACACCACTCTGTAGTGCTAAAGCAGTGACGTATAGGGTGATTCTGACTCCAATTCTGCTTAACGATTCTGGTTATTAACGATTCGCGATTTCTGTGAAATAAGCATGTGAACTGTTTTGACTCAAAATTTTTGAGTTTTGACTTAGAATTATTCATTCATATTCACAATTTACTTCATACAGTTAATGGAAACTGTAAATGAATTTCATAGAGTTTTGGTTGCTATTATTAAATATGATTCAATAATAATCTGTTCATTCTTTTTTCATTCACTGTTCTGTAACTACACAGCAACAGTCTAAAAAACAATTATTTTACAGTTTAGGGAGCTGCAGCCCATGTGGGTGTCCAGATGAGAGAGAAGTATGATCATCTGTGCATGATGTTCAAACCTTGGTCCAGACTAAGTATAAAAACTCCCTTAATTAAAAACAGTTCTGCAGATCTGTCTCCCGCAGTGGAGACACTGTCACAAGGAAGTAAGACCGCAAGTCTCACCCGATCATTTTGTTTTTCGCTTTGAAATATTATTTTGAACATTATCAAGAACAGTGTGAGTGACATTTCTAGGGTTAATTGCGTTTGTGTGGACAGCCGTGTTCGTGGATGCTAGGACTCTTTGTGTACGGGCTGAATTAACTTTTTACGGGGGTTCGGGAGAAATAAGGGATGCTTTATGTATAACTTGAATGCATGTTATGAACAATATAGCTGAATTCTTTGCGTCGAAACGTTCTGTCTGTTTCTCTTTTCTGGTTTCTTGAATATTTTGGGGTTTACTCAGGCTACTTTACTGTAACAGTAGAGAATTTGTATCAAAGCATTTGCTAAATTAAGGTGATCGTTACAAGACAATCACACAATTTGTGCTATTCACCCACTAGTCAAGCAACTCAGCAATGGCTGAGTAGGTTAACTGAGGATAATGCTAGACTCACAATTTAATAAGACGCACTAGGAGACTGGAAGACGGGTGCATTCAATTCCCACGACTATAGGCGCAGATGGAGAGCGCGGTCCTGGTAGATATACGGGAGGCATTTGCAGTACACTGTTTATTTGAAACTAGCACAAGTGAAATTTGTTTAGGAACTGATAAGCAGAATCGAAATTTTAATTTGCTAACGAATCCTTTGGAATCTGAATTTTTGTGACGTAGGGCTGAGTCTGATTGGTTGGACCACCGCTGAATGGTCTGTCCTGTTTGCATCAAGTAACTTGGTATTCAAGTACACAATTACCAGCCGGCCTAAGTTAGAAATAATACCTGAACAGTCAAATATTTATGGCATTTCGTTGGCTAACATGGGGGATAAGAAACCAGTGATGCAAAGCTAGGCACAGATGTAACTGCAGAAATCATCCAGTTATTGAGAAAATTCAGGTATATTACAATTCAGGTCGTATTTTCTTGGTTTTGGACATCAGTTCTATCAGATATGAAAACACTGTAATCACCATGGTAATTTCTGAGATCTGGGAACATTCTGACATCACTACAATGAAGTCCAACAAAAACACACAGTAAGTCCTCCAAACTACAATAATAAGGAAAATACATTGTTTAAAATCCAAAACAATCCATATGAGCATTTTTTGATCTGATGCCCGCATCGGCAAGACATTGATTGTCATTAGTTGTCAGTGCCTTCCAAAACAGTTACAACCACCGCAGTGATATCTAACCATTTTACCAAGATTCATATTAGCACTTTCTGGTCTGCCCCAGATGTGGTTAAGGATCTCTTAGGGTTAGACACAAAAACTACTTGGTTAGGTTAGGGAAAATCTAGGTTTAGGTTAAAATAAGAATAAAAGAAAAACTACTTGAATGAATGTGGTTGTGGTTAAAAGAAACCAACGTTGACTGGTGATAGAAAACACATACATAAAGCCTTGTACTGTAGAGATGAGTGTGTGTACACTCATCTCTTCATGGTGATGGACATGAGTCATATGGCCACTAGAGGTCTTGGTCAATTAAACAACGCTGTTGTTTTTCTTGGGAAGACAGTCTCAAATGAATCAAATTGTTAAAGGAAAACTCTGGCTTATTACAATTTGAATCATATTATCTTAACTTTGTCCATCATTTCTATCAGTAATAATATCATTATACTCACCAAGTTACTCACTGAGATCTGGGAACACAACAACATTACGACAACAAAGTCCAGTGGGAAAAGAAACAGTAGCAGTCAGACGATCATATAGGTTGTAAAACAAGCCATTGGTTGATCCAGATGATCGAAAACACTTTGCCTGAAGGTAAAACTTGGAATGACACCAAAAATGCTTGTAATGACCCCTCATTGCAACAGAAAACTGAATTCACACAACTACGTACTGTAAGTACAGTAGGTGAAAGCTGAAGCAGGACGTTGGGCTGTAAACTCACGATTTGGGTAATAATTTCACCGTTAGTCTGTATTTTCTCTTCCAAATAAGTTTCACTTATCTGAAGGTTTGTTTCCAACCTGTCTGATTGTTTGACTGCCCATTGAACTTCCTTTTAGCAATGATCTCAACTTGGCAGTGTTATTATAGGAATGATGGCCAAAAGTACTCTGATTTTGTCACAGTGCCCCCAAAATGTCAACATTTCCTCCCTACTCTCTTTAAAACTCAAATGTTGAGTTCCAACAGCATGTAATACTGACAAGACTATAATGAACCATCCAGATGCTGGTTTATCAGACCAAAGTTCACGCGTTGTTGTTGCTGTAGGCCCAATAAAGAGAAGCTTTAAGTGTGGAATTGAAATAAACTCTTAACTGTCATCCATATTTCAAAACCTTCCTGGACATGGACTGAAACAGAGCCTGCAGTCTGTGTATACTTGTGTCTGACAGTTCCCAGTGGAACAGGATCATTATCAGTATGCTCAGCATGGCAGAATGAGGTGAAACTCTAACTCAAACTTTCTGACATTACTTCGTCAAGTTTCTGTAATTTTCCTTCTGTAATGGACTTTAAACCCTTTAGTGTAACTTTAAGTACACAGCTGAAGGCTGGAGTTGCATGTTTTAGCTGGAGACGGTGAAAAAGCTGGCCTCTGGCCTGGAAGCTACAAATTCCAAGTTACAAGCTGCTGTCAGTTGTGTCTAGGTTCAGTACAGAGGAGAGAACAGAGTCTGAAGAGTACAGAGGGAACCTGTGTGGAAATACACCAACCTACGTTTTAACACTGAAGGAAAGTGCTCCTGTTAATGACAGCTGGGAGTGTGTGGCTCTTTGCGAAGGTGGTGTGTGTTTGTGTGTGTGTACGTAAACCACTGTACACTAACAGAATGATGTATAGGTGTCATTGTAAGAAGGCCTCTCCCATTAACCAAGCTTTACTGGCTACGTAACCTTGAGAAATGTGGTCACAGTATGAAAACAAGCAGAATAGACTAAGGGTTGCCTGGCTTAAATGTACGGACTGCCTAAAGGGTTTTTATTGTTTTGCTTGCCACCAAGACTTTTAATACCTATTGTGCAATTACTGCATTCCCGAAAAACAATAGGACTGCTGTGAAGAAAAAAAAACTTTGATCAGTTCCAAAGCAGTTTTTAACATCTGTTTTGTTAAGTATGTTCCATCACTTATCGTTTGTAAAGTGTTAGAATGATAGCACTTGAGCACAGACAGTAGAGAAATGTTGATATGTGATGCCTCATACAGAGACACTTTGTCAGTTGTTCCAGAAGCCATGAACTTAAAAAAAAACTCATTACCAAACATGCTCAGTTTTGTGGAAAACACTTAGACGCAATTAATATAAACTGGAATGTGTAATGTAATCCAAATATATATGTATATATCAACCGCCCCCTGCTAGTACTAGATATGTTAATGAACTAGTATTCCTAGGAATTAAGTCCATATTGGTTGATTTACTAATGCCATCTTTCAGTGCCAATATAGGAGGCCGTGTGCGCTATATGTAACAATGCAGAAACACTTCTGCACAACTCGTACACAGGGCCCCATTTGGTATCCTCTCGAGGCAGATACAGTATTTGATGTGTGTTTTATTTGACTAAAGTCTGAGTAATCCATAAAACATCCTCGGTGTGACATGTACTGTATTGTTATTCCTCAAAGATCACAGTTGCTCCAATTCTGGAGAAGGGGCATTTACAAAGTACATTTCCTCTCCCCTACCTCATATCTCATTCTGAGCATTAAGATGAAAGCAGTCAGTGGTGGCTCTTAGCGTTCTGATAAAGGCCAGGCCTCGGCCATGAGCTCTAACAGTCTGAAGACTGTGAAGACTAGGAATCCAGCAGTTAGCTTTACTCTGTAAACAGCACAATAATCAGTCTTTTACCAAAGACCGAGCACACTCTAAAACAGAGTCTGCATGTGCAATGAGTGTGGAAGTTGGGGTGCTGTAATGTATGTGTGGAGCTGCAGGCAGGGTGTGTGAGTAATTTTTTCCATGCTGTTTGCTTTAGAGTGGGTAATGTGATCGTCAATCTCAGGGCCAGGGCAAAAACAAGTGTGGGCTGACAATAAATTATTTTAAAGAACTTCCTGGGCAGCAGGGACTGCAGACTCTGAAAAAGCATGAAATGAAAATGATTCACATTCAAAAGAAAGTGTTGGTTATTTCAACAGGCAATGGTTAAGTCTCACAAAGGGCAGATTCAACCACACAGCGTACATGTTTTGAGCCTAGTTTATGCTTTTGGGAGGAGAAGAGGAGGTTTTCTGAGCAGGTGCAGAGTTCTGAATCACAGCCTTTCACTCACAATAATGTTCTCTGACCACTAGCTGTTACAATCTGAAACTATAATTTTGACCTAACCAATTTTTAAACAATTATAATGAACACGTGACAAAATAGGGAATACTCTACTGAATCAAATCGGCTCATCGGCTCCTAGAAGCTGAAATGTTCATGACACCCCCACATTACACCATTGTTGGGCAGAAAAAAATAACAACATACTGGTGCTCTCTGATCCTCATCAGTGCTGGTGCTAAAATGTGAAGTTTGTCCAGAGAAAAGTGCTGGATGAAAGGTCATAGGATCATAAAGCGTTTATCCCTTTGAGGGCATCAATGTACTCTGCAAATTTCATGACAATGGTAAATGTGAATATGTACTGCATATTTGTTTTTTTTAAACTGTTGATCTTGTTGACACTTTTGATCACTTAGTAAAAGTCAGTAATGAATTGAGTGAATAGGTTTTCAATTTCACCTTTCGAGGTAAAATTTGTGCATGCAGTGGGAGGAGGTACAGCTGTCTGAAATGTCTATTAAGAAATGAGAAAGCTATTGACAAAAATTTGAAAAGCTCCACTTGAAAAGTACCAGGCTTCAATATCTGATCATGAGGAAAAATATCATCTGTGGAACATCAGTTACACTGTATCCGGCTCTAAATAACTAATCTGCAAAGTTATTGACGATGAGCGTCACTGATTTTCTGAGTATTGAACTTCCTTCGTGTTTTTTGTCTGTTTCCTATTTGTTTACATTTTAGCACATCTGTGTCATGAAAAGGCAGTTACTGTTCACACTGTACAGACAACAACCACCTGGATTACTCTATTACTGTAGGAAAAGTCTGAATCAGATGATTATGAGACAAGATCTATGGAGTTTAAGAAACGCCCTTAGGTGTGTATGATGTCTGTGTGTTTAGATTTGATGGAGTTCTGGCTCGGAGAAGAAGAAGTGTTATGTTTGTGGTCAATTATGTCAAGCAGAAGAGAGGTCAGGTCATATCACTGCAAAAAATTGGATGTTTTTTTAATCTGTTCAGAGAGCATTATTGGTCCATATTCGAATAATGTATTCATTTTCAGATATATGTTATGTTAGGGTATATTTGGATACATATGTGAAAAAAGTTGTAAGCCTTTCATGGCTCCAGAGGGAGCTGTGTGAAGTATAACCAATTGCCTCAGGTGATGTCTTGAGTCAGTGTCGGTTGGGTCTGAAGACTACAAGTTTGGAAATGAAAAAAATATGGGTGTGTCGAGTTAGCAAAGAGGTGAGCTTACCAGACCTCTGTAGCCCACTCCTCATCTCTGCTTAAGACTAGAGGCTCCAGGCTACCTTCGCCACTACTACCATAACAAACCCCAATATCCGACCGAACTGTCGGCAGTCAAATCGCATTGTGGGTAATATCGGCACCAGGTTTTGACAAGGAAGAAGAATGCGTGGAATAAAAAAAATGATATCCATGGGTCTGCTGCAAGCATTTTGATTCTTGTTTTTTAAAACAGTCATGAGTCAGACTATTTTTAATCGATGGAGTACCTTAAATTACAGATCACACAGAGAGCTTAGAAAGGCAGAAATTTCAGCAAGTAAATTGAGCCATTAGTACTGATCAACTATTCTATCAAAGCTCTTTGGTAATTCCCTGCTAAAGGTTCTTATTCACCTTACAGTTTTGATTCATCACCTCCTATGTGCAAACATTTCCTACAATCATTAAAGAGGGGCAAGAATTTAATTTGGCCAGATAGGGTGAATCTGCAGAATTAATTAGTTAGGATGTGATACCCTTCTCTGCTGCAGTTTGTAATTTAAGCTCACAAGATATCTGAACTTTACATCAAACCTTGTGTTGCAGCGTTAGATCATTTTGAATCAAAGGAGAAATGCAGCATACAGCCTATGGGCGAGGGAGCCACCAAACTCCTGGCGGTGTTTAGACGATCCTGAGCAGAGTGCAGACACAGAGGTGCAGCTGTTGACAGCTGTTGGGTCCACAGGGCTTTCTGTGATAAGAGCACTCAGTGTGGGAGGGAGGTAGTGCTGCACTGTACCAAGCACCAACCAGCGTGCACTGGATGAACCTGAGGGGATTAGAAACCATACTGAGAGAGAGAGAGAGAGAGAGAGAGAGCGAGAGAGAGCCTCATCCCACATAGACAGCAACTATCTGGAGAGAAGGCCTGGTGTTTTTTTTATCTGAGGAGTTTCATTTATCAAAGATCTTGAAGCTTTCGTTTTAAGTTACACTTTCCTGCCTGTTTTGCAACAGGAATAATTCAAATGTAACAGTAAACATCAAAGAGGAACAGGACATAGATGGGTCTGTTAACATGAGATAGTCAATGACATGCAGAAATAAAAAGTTAAATTGTTACAAATTATAAAATATACAGTATATTATATTAAAAAAGGGAGAAGACATGGTTTTTCAATACTGAACTGGAAGTGTTTAACAAAGTTAGCTTTGCCAAACCTTAAACAAGTAACCTAAATCTCACTAACTCTGCTTTCCAGTGTCAAACTCATGTGTTTTATACACCAACCATCCACTGTGTCTTTGTTATCAAAAGTTCAAGTTCAACTTCAAGTTTATTTGTCACATATAATCATACAGGGTACAATCATTCTCATTAAAGGATCACAAGGCCATACATATCTGTAAATACAGAAGTGACCAATGGCATCGGTTTTGTGGGTGCTTGGGAGCTTGGGTACCCACAGGTAGTAGTGAGCACCCACAGAGAAAATAACCTTTTTTTCACAGTGAGTTAAAGGTGTCCATGCCTAGTTAAGTTAATTAAATGTATTTAATTAACTCCGCAACAGTCCCCTACAGTTTATGAACCTCACACACTTTTCTCTAAGGAAAGCTTGTTAAACGAGCATACAATTGAAAGTGCTGTAATAAAGTGCAGTAACTATTTTTGTTCATTTTCAAATTGAGGCCACTGCACTGAGTTAGCCAGCTCATCCGGTCCATTAACAAGCAAGCAAAAATAAAGTCTTTCATAAAATGTAAAAAAAAACCAAACAAGTTGAAGCTTTGGCAGCTTTCAGTGACCAGCCTTGACACCAACAACACCAGTCAGTACGTACATTTGGTGAATCAGCTTATAATGGTAGATACTAGTGTCTGGGCAAAATGTGATTCATGATTAACTGCGTTACTTTGCAGCTTGTTTAAATAGCTGCTAAAGTACCAGTCCAGCTTCTGATGTGTGAACATTGTACGTATGGTTGACAAAACCCACTCAATTTCTTGCAATGATCATTTTTTTTGTAGTAGTTTGGTTATGTGCCAATGAGGTGGTTGTTTTGACTTATTCACTGATCAACCTGATATTACATGATGATGTGATGGAGAAATGTTTGCTTTATTTATAGATTCATGTACTGGGAGCCTATTTGACAGCTACAGAAGTCAGAATGTGAACTTGCACTGAGAGAAATGTTTAGACTTTCATTTAATAAGGTGAAAAAGCTTTTCTCTGCTGTGAGAATGCAGACAAAGAACTGACACTTAAAAACCTCTCACAACCCTTCTTTGGGAAAGTGCCTACTTTAAGCTGTAACAGAGGAACGTTAACCCTTCATATCATACTCAGTAGGTTCACAGGGTTCCCACTGGGGCCCTGGTATTGGAAGTCCAGATTTGCCGTGACGTGACTTCTTAAAACGGAGTACTTCAGTGATACTTATTCCTGGTTTATCAGCCGAGTGGAAACTGGTTTCAAAATGCAAATCCTGCAACATTCCTGTAAAATGATCTAATATACTTCCCAGAATAACGGAAATCCCATGACCAGAGGGAATCTTGGAGGCTCTGAAGTCTGTAAGTCAGTAGGCAGTGGGGAATAGCCACATAAACAGAAGCTATCAGCTCATACCTTACACACTGAGACTGTTGCTATGGTTGCTGACAACTCCGTGAATGTTGGGGTGATGAGCACGTTCTCTGTGCTGTTAATAACTCTTAGTGGTGTAATCCCAGATATGTTACTGTGAAGGAATGTATTTACACTCCTGATATTGCACTCATGGCGGTAGGATTGAGGCCGTACTATCTGCCATGGGAGTTCTAGCACGCCATTGCTATTATTGTTTACATCCTACCATCTGCTGCAGCAGTGAGTGCAAGTGATGTCATCGACACAGTCATCGCTGGACTTGAAACGCAACATCCCAGCAGTGGGGATTTTAATCATATCTCCCTCTCCCCTGTCCTGACAAACTTTAAGCAATGTGAAGACTACAACGAGAGAGAATAAAATCCTGGACCTCTTATATGTCAATGTGAAGGGGGCATACAGCTCCTCTTCCCTCCCCCCCACTCAGAGAATCAGACCACAACCTGATACACCTTGTAGCCACCAACAAGCCACTGGTGAAACAACAGGTGGCCAGCACAAGGACTGTGAAGGTCTAGTCTAAGGACGCCGAGGAGACCCTCCAGGAGTTTTCCATGTCACAGACTGGGAATTGTTCCAGGAGGACTATGGGGATGACAATGACATTGTCTTTCTCACTGCATAACAGACTACATCAGTTTCTGTGAGTACACCATTGTACCCTCCAAAAAGGTCTGCTGCTTCCAGAAAAATAAACCCTGGATTAATAAGGAGATCAAAGGCCTTCTTAACAGGAAGAAAAGGGCCTTCATGGCAAGGGATTGTGAGGAACTGGCTTAAGGAGCTAAAGAGGAAACTTAGAGAGGCCAAGAACAACTACAGGGAGAAGACTGAGGCCAAAATGGGACAGAACAGTGCGAAGGAGGTGTGGAATGGGATGAAACAGATGACAGGCTGCAGCAAGCCTGCCTTCGGAGTACAGGGGGACCTTGAATTTGCTACCGAGCTGAATCTATTTTTCCAATAAGTTTGGCACAACAATGAGCTGTGCTGATATAAAGTAAATGTATATAATGATGTGATGCCTTTGCTATAATTTAAATTACCATGCTAATTTATATTTAAAGCTGCTCTAATCAGTATTTTTATATTAACAATGGATGAAATAACTCTGTAATGTGAAAGGGGTTGCTCATAGTAACAAACCCACAGAGTTATCACCAACACTGCAGTTTCCCTAAACTCTACAGAGCTTTCTAGCGTCTTTCAGTGCATTTTTTTGTTTTACAGCCTGCAACTTTACTGTTTTGGTTCAGTCTCACAGCTCTCAACACTGTTCAGCAGCCGCAGGCAGCTGTTTTCAGTAAAAAATAAACTCCATAAATGCACTGTACACTACCTGCTCCGCACCAAACAGCAGACAGACACAGTTAGAGACTAGCTGGTGGAGACCAAAAACAGAGCTAAAAGAGAGTGAATATCAGACTTATATTCACTTACATTCGAATGGGCCTAGTTGTTATTAGGTTATCACAGCTCATTACAAAAGCAGTGCAGTGACATACATATGGAAGCAAAGGCAGGCTGTAATAATTTGATTTTTATAAGTAACTCAATACCTAATTGTAAAATTTAACCATGACTGAATACTTGATTTTGAAATATAAAAAACACTGAATTTGTAGCAGTGAAAAATTTACTTTGAAAACCATCTATCTGAATGTATTTGGTTTGAGTGACCCTCTTTGAAGCTTCTGCTGGGTGATTTCAAGTGTGTCAAGTGTCAAAACTTTTCCTAGTACGCAACCTGAAAGGACAGAGGTTTGACTGATTCCATTCAGGCAAGATGAAAGGCTAAAACTTATTAGAATAATACATTTATACCTGCTACACCAATAGATGTGGCAGATTTAAATGGTAATTGGACTTGCACTTATATAACGCTTTTCTAGTCTTCCGCTTTTGTAAAGCGCTTTACAATACATTCACTCACACACACTCATACACTGATGGCGAAGGCTTCCATGCAAGGTGCTGTGCTGTTCATCAGGATCTAATGTAATATTCATTCACACACACACACCGATGGGGAGCAATTTGGGGTTCGGTAGCTTGCCCAAGGCCACTTCGACATGTGGACTGGAGGAGCCGGGGATCGAGCCACCAAAGCCAAAGCCACATTCACAAGTCCAACAAAGGACATTAAAACATCAGTTTATAATCCATTACCTTACATTACATTTATTTAGCTGATGCTTTTATCCAAAGCGACTTACAATAAGTAACTATGTAATATAAGTAATGTAAGCAGCCAGTCTTGCAGTTCTGTTCACTTGTCTGTCATTCCTTTCCTTTCCTCACTTCTTCTAAGATACCTCCTGTATGGAAGTGTGTTTTATTTATATGATGGGAGCAGTTAGCTGGTCGCCCCAAATCACATGTGGTTGGAAAAATTTATGAACAGGGTGGCATGGGCGCCAACAAGAAGAGGGCGCTTACAAGCCTGGAAAACGTTAAAAACGTTGCTTTTATCTGCAATTTTAAAGCCCCTGATAATGTTGCTTCAAATCGTACAGGAGCCCTTTGGAGATTACTTGCAAATACTAATGTTTCCATTCACCAAAATGCCTTATGTTTATCCTTGAGGTCTAACAAACGTGTTAAATGCATTTCCTCATATTAAAGTTTGAAAACTGCATTGTTTACATCCATATTTACCAGCTTGGAGCCTTCTTCCCTGCCTTTGGCCTCTGGCAGACTGCTGTGTTTCTTGGCACATTACCACCACTTATAGAACTGCATTGCTCCATACTGCTGCTAGTGATTCAAAAACTGCACAGGGTACAGGTGTCTCTCTATGACGTTAAATAAACAATAAGCAACAATCACAGTTAAAAGAAACTAAAAAGAGAATGTAGAAGAGCTGAATGTAAATGGAAAAAGTCTAAACTTCAAGTCCATCAACTCCATATGAGGAAGTTATTATCTTAAGTAAAGAGTGAGAGACTCTCTTACTTTTCCAATCTAGTTGCCTTTAAAAAAACATAACTCAAGATTTCTCTTCAATACCATCAACAGTCTAGTAAACCCTGCCCCAGCTCCTGTTTGAGCCACCTCTGTAGAGGACTGTGAGAAGTTCTTTTTCGTTGAAAAGATAGAGGACATCAAAGCATCAATTACTCCTGCTGGCTCACTTCTACCTACATCTGAGCCCTCGCCCTCCACCACGCTGTTAGATGAGTTTGCCCCTATTATCCTTTCAGATTTGGTCGACATTATGTCCAACACTAGTCTCACTACTTGTAAAAGTTGTTCAGAGAGGTTTTTTGGAGTCATCATTCCTTGGCTTCTTCGCATTGTGAATGAGTCTCTTCTATCTGGCCTGGTCCTGGACGATGTTAAACAGGGCTGTATCCAGACTCTCCTTCAGAAATCTGGTTTAGATGCAACTCTCCCCCGTAACCACTGTCCTATATCCAAATTACCTTTGGTTTCAAAAATTGTTGAAAAGGTTGTTGCTAAGCAACTTTTAGAAATAATGGAAGGAAACAATATATTTGACAAATTCCAATCTGGCTTTAGAAAAACCACGGTACGGAAACAGCCATACAGAGTAACAAATGACATCCTAATGAGTGCAGACTCTGGTAATCTCACTATTCTCATTTTGCTGGACTTGAGTGCAGCCTTCGATACAGCTGATCATACAATTCTACTCAACAGACTCAGGAAGTGGGCTGGCCGAGGTGAAACTGCTCTTAACTGATTTTCATCTTACTAACTTACCAAACAGAGTATTCAAAGTCACTGTTGACAACTTTAGTTCTTCAACTGCTCTCATGTCATGTTAGGTCCCACAGGGCTCAGTCCTTGGCCCTGTTTTGTTCAGTTTGTATCTGTTGCACCTTGGCCATGCTATTCGACATTTCATCTCTGTGTCCTACCATTGTTATGCCGATGACTCCCAGTTGTGTGACTCGTTTAGCCCTGAAAATCCTAACAATCTGGATTATCTGCACTGCTGCCTTGCTGCCATTAAGGACTGGATGGCTTCCGACTTCCTGCAGCTGAACACAGATAAGACTGAAGTTCTGGTTATTGGTAGCAATCATATTTCTTACAGTGTCACCCCCCACCTTGGACCACTAACAACTAACACGTAACACAACACTCAGCTAGAAACTTGGGAGTTGTATTTGATTGGTACCTCAATTTCAATCAGCACATTAACAGTCTTATTCAATCCTACTATTTACAAATCACAAATATTGCCAAAGTCAAACCAGTGCTTCCCAAAAACATCGTCAAACACCTTATCCACACCCTCATTTCCTCCCGTCTAGACTATTGTAGTTCATTATTTACTTACCTAAACAATGCAGCAGTTGCCTGTCTACAGTTGGTGCAGAATGCAGCAGCAAGACTTCTCACAAACACTCAACATAGGGAACACATCACTCCAGTCCTGGCCGAATTACACTGGCTCCCCATTCATCACAGAATTCAATTTAAGATTCTATTGACTATTTTTAAATCCCTACATGGTCTGGCTCCACTTTACATTTCAGAACCCCTTATTCTTCTCTGAGACCCCTCAGATCAGAGAATCAAATGTTGTTGAATAATCCACGGTCCAGGCTTAAAACAAAGGGGGATCATGCTTTTACTATTTTAGCTCCAATGCTGTGGAACAACAATCAATAATCATATCAGCTGAGTCAGTGCCTCAGTTTAAAAAGCTTTTAAAAACCCACCTGTACACACTGGCATTTGTATATTTTTATGTCTATTCAAATTTTTTAATGCTGTTCTTTTATGTTTTGTTTTATCTCTCTATGTTTGGCCACTTCATGACATCCCTTTTTTTATTGCATTTTCTGTGTATGATTTTAATTTTTTTGTTTTATTTCTCTATGATTTGCTATCTTTGCACCTATATTGTATGGTATTGTATTTTGTGAACCACCTTGCAACTCTGGTTTAGAAAGGCACTATAAAAATAAAGTTTATTATTATTATTATTACTATTATTATTATTATTACTATTATTATTATTATTATTATTATTATTATTATATTTCATATTATTACAACTGTTTTTATTATATTGTCATTCAGTATCTTTTTGTGTAAGACTTATGGGTGCTCACAGAAGGAGTTGTAGACAAATACATCAATAAACACATATGTGCTTATAACTACAATATAGTATATTATAAACCATTTATTACATTTTATGTACTGCTTATGAATGCTAAATAGGGGGATTTGTGTGTTGCAGACAATTTTTTGTCACAAAAACTGGTGGCTACCAAAAAAGAGAAGAAAGACAGGAGTGAGCGAAAGGTCGTCAAAGAGAAAACAGCTGATAAAAAAATATTTCCGATTATTTCAAAAGGGAAAAAAGCAAACCACATAGTGAATTATCATACACGGGGTATCAACAGTTCATTACTAATAACACTTAAAACTACCACGGATGTATGTGTGATTCCGTTATTTATAAGTGTGAGAAAGGAAATACTGAAAGGGGAAGGGGGCCCACGGAGACAGTATGGCCCAGATTGTCACACTACGCCCCGGTTTATGTATAAGCACCCAAGTGCAGGATGAGTCATCAAAAATATTTTAATACTTTACAGAAAGCAAAAGGACAGGGACTTTGGTATTTAAATACTAAGAAATGCTATTTTGCCATGTATTTGAAAATGACCTAGAGAAAGAAGAGGATCAGAACTTGTAAAATTTATTTTTACATTCAACTGTTTCTTTAATACAATAGTCATTTCAAACACTGCACTCTAACTTAATGAATATACAACAGTCTCTTACACACACCATTACATTGAGAAGCTGTCCCTCCTAGCAAACATTAGAATAATTTCCCCTGTTTAAGCAGTAGGTGTGGTAGTCTCAGGGCCAGGCCTTTTTAAGCCCATGTTAAATGCTCTCCTCTCTCCTGAGCGTCAATGCTGTCATCTGGGGGCCATGGGGGCATTTGGCCAGGGCAGATAAATAATGATCACAGAGCGGCTGATTTCCTAATGCTGATGTATGGCTGTGACGGGACAGGTGCTGGCTCCACAGCTTCCCAGCACCACATCAATTAATCCACTCTGTCATGTGATGAACCAGCCGTGAATTACCCAACACTTCCTCTACAGCACAGTCCATAAACTGCTGATTACACACACACATACAGACACACACAGACACTCGGGGAATGTATACTTCTGTCTCCTGGCTGGATACAAGTGTTATATGAACTTGGTTTATTTAACCTCTGTGCATCCTGTGAAAAGCTGACAAGTAAAGTTAATACAGTTTCGGTAGTTGCAACTCTGCCTTGCTCAAGGGACCCTTGAAGGTTATTCTGGCTTCAGTTTCAACCTGTCATGGAGTGTCCTGGTGGCCCACTGGTTGAGATGCATGCCCTGTACTCTGCAACATCCCTGGTTGCATTCCTTCTAAGAACCTTTGTTGCATGCCATCCCCTCCTCTCTCTCCCTCACCATGTCCTGTCTCCTTACTGTGATAATATGGTAAAGAAAATAATATAAAAGCTTTTTGTTTAGACAATACACTGTTGACTTGAATACAACCTGTCTGATCTCCTGAATGATCAAATTTCTTGCCTCATCGCTTGCCTAAATTTAAGTTTTTGCAGTGTCACCATGTTGTTTCCAGATCTCAGCAGTTATCTATAAGGTCTGAGTCAAAGGCAACTGGACTTTAGATTTAGATTCTTGAAAATGTTTAGTCTCTCATCCAAAAAGCTTCTTCCATATGTTTCCAGTGTGCCTCTCAGAATCATTGTTAAACCTGCATAACAGATTTTTTTTGCCACTTGGAGGCAGCGAAAACAAGTTGTGAACATAACTTTGACATAACATCACCTTTTAAGTTGATATAGCCAACTTAGCAACAGTTGCTTATCTACACACCCAGCAGCTATGGAGCAACATGATCATTCATTTGGAGCTATGTTTCTGTCCACCTGATAAATGTAAGTGCAATATTCATTCACTTTTAGCTCTGTTTTTGGTCTCTACCAACTCCACCAGCTGGTCTCTAACTGTGTCTGTCTGCTGTTTGGTGCTGAGCAGGTGGTGTACAGTGGCTTTTATAGCATCTTCACTGAAAACAGCTGCCTGTTGTGACCGAAAACAATCCTACGAGAGCGGTGAGAGTGAACCAAAACAGTAAAGTTGTGGCCGGACAGCTAAACTGAAACTTTATAATGAGCTGAAACTCACTATGATGCTCCATAAAACTGAGGGATGTTGCAAATTCAGCTGATAACCGTCTATAGGTTCAAAAATACAAGTGACCTCTTTCACATAGTAACATTGCTTTCACATTGTCATTTAATACATCATTATTATAAATAAATCAATTATAGCCGCTTTTAGAATCTGAAGTCCAGTTGCCTTTGACTTAGCACTTGTAGATATACGATGACCTGGATGATTGACAATTTTCACAGACATCTCAGCAATTACTTTGGCAAGTACAATATTATCATAAATGATAGAACTTATGCCCAAGAGAATAAGATCCAAATTTTCCAAACAATCTTGACTTGGTCCACTTACTATAGATCTCGTCTCATGGTCTGCATTAACAGATGGAATTAATGAGACTACAAAGTCAAAAAGCCAAAAACTCAAAGTAGATCTTGAGTCAGCATTTTTTGTCAAACTGCTATTTCCAAGGTCAATAATGAACTTTCATGCTCAAGATCCAAGTTGTTTTAAACGTGAGTTATCCTCTAAGAGGGGAGTTTTACTCATTCAACTTCCCTGTCTGAATTTTCTCACAAAACAAATAAATAAGAAATAAAATATTGAATACATGCTTATAAAGACAGAGGAGGCTTCGTGGCCCAGGTCCTACCGTTGCTTGGAAGCACCTGGAAGTTGCTCAATGTCTTCTCTGATCCATATTCTTCTTAAGCATTTTAACTTTATTTACCATTCTGTTTCTCCATATTTATAATTTTACTATTGTTATATCTGTCTGCTCTGCACATACTACATCTATAGCATGTCTGTCCATCCTGGAGGAGGGATCCCTCCTCTGTTGCTCTTCCTGAGGTTTCTTCCTCTTCTCCCTATTTAAAGTTTTTTTTGCGATATTTTTCCTTATCCGAATCAAAGATCTAAGGATAGAAGGCATCTTATGCCGTACAGATTGTAAAGCCCTCTGAGGCAAATTTATCAGTTTTGTTTTGGGGATATAGTATACAAGTATAAGTATATAAAATTGACTTGACAAGACAAAGATAAAATGGTCTACATTTGAGGTTATACATGTTCAGTTTCAACCCTAGTTCACCCCAGTGAGTGTGAAACAACATTTCCTTGTTTCCAAACTCTTCCCCAGTCTCCTTGTCACAGCAGAACTACCTGATGCAAACCATATGTGATTCATCTGAGGGAGCAGAGTCTCCATTAATCTCATTGCTCGGCCCGGCGCCACCTGACGAAGAATTATCTCTCCGGGTCCAACCCACTAGTAAATAATTGGAGCAGAAAGTGATCCTACCTCATTAATACAGCTTGGATTCGCATCAGTCAGTAGCCTACTTACTGTAGAAGTCATGCAGCCTGGTGAGAGGAAGAGGTGTGAAAAAGACAGCCAGACAGTGGGAGCTGCTGATGAGCTTGAGGGTAAAGGAAAGCTGCAACATGTGCAAAAGTACACTGAAAAAAGGGAAAACTTTTCTTCAGACTCCTCTGAAGAAAAGGAACACTTTGTTCCAAAGCAAGAAAGCTTTGTTCAGATTGCTATAAATTACACTTGGATATTTACAGTCCCCAGAGGATGATTCCTCATGATTTTGAGACCCTCCTGACTTTTTTGTAGAGCAACTCTAACCATCATTTACAACATAAAGGATCAGTGGTGAGGGTTCTCCTACACAAGAGTAGAACACCTTGGTGTGAAGGATAGAGAGAGGGAGGAGCAGCATGTTCAAGGGGCACCTAAGGCTACAAGGAGTGGATGATGAGAATCCCACCCCTACTTACTGTAAGACCAGGACAGACACTGCTAACTCAACAGGGACCACCGAGGGACGAGAAAAGCCAGTCAAAGTGTTTGATGCAAAGTGCACGAAGAACAGGAAGTGTTGATTGCTTTTTGTGAATCCCACCCCTATCCACGAGGGCATTGCCACAGCCATCATAAACAGTGACTGCCTTATTTCTATTCTTTATTCTTAACTTGAACTTGAACTAGTTTTTTATATATATAAAAAATATCAAAACCGCACTGGACATAGCACGGATAACAGTAAGTGAAAAAATAAGTTTTTTAAAGCAATGCATTATATTTCTGTTTATGTGCAGATTAAACAAACAAGATACAACATTTAATTGGTGGTCTTTGGAGGTGTTGGTATTTTGTCTTTGGAGAGAGCAAGGCTAGTTGTTTCTGTTTCCAGTCTTTATACTAAGCTAGGCTGACCATGTCCTGACCAGCTCCATACTTAACACACAGACATGATTAACATCAATCCTCTCATCTCACTCTCAGAAAGAAAGCAAATAAGTTTTCTTTCTCAAATGTGTAACTGTTTCTGCGAATATGATAATGAAATTAGGCAATTACAGTTCCATGAGAGAGTGGTAAAATTTACCTATGCCTGCCAAATATTGACAGGTAAACAACATGTGTTCTGGAATCGAAATTTTGTCTTCTTGTCTCTCGGAGAATGCTCTACAGGGGTACAACCATACCATCTTTCTATTTACTGATTGCTTTATTTGTAAAATAGCTTTCACTGGAGGGGTTTTCTTGGGATCTTGTTGGGACTTGACTCAAAATAAAAGCACTGAACCACAGTAAATCATGATGCTGAAACAGTACTACATTATAGTGACAGCCTTGCTTTATTGTTTGCATTAGAAAAACCAGCAGAGCAAGAAATAATTTTTGTTCCAGTGTGTCAACAAGAAAATCCCAGCCATAATGACCTTGTCTAATTTCTAATGTAAGTGCTGAATTGCCTAGCTTAGCAGTGCAGTTATTTAGCAGCACATACTGTATGTTACCCCTCTGTGATGTCATCAGGAGACACGGCATCTCTTTCCATAGTTATGCCGATGACACACAACTTTATGTGGCCATGTCTCTTGATGACACAGGACCAATTGATTCCCCTTATAAATGTATTTTAGATATTAATGACTGGATGTCACAAAACTTTTTACAGCTCAACCAAGCCTGTGATGTTCTGGACCACCTGCCACATGTCTTTGCTGTTTGCTGTTGGTGTTGAGGTCTCTCTCCAGTCTCTCCTGATGCCTCCACTTTGCCTACTTGATGTCAGCTTTTAGTCTCACTCTGGCGGTGTTGCATGCTTCCTTGTCACCTGACCGTAAAGTTGTTTTTTGGTTCTGGATAGGGCCCTCACTTCACCCTCTGATGGTTTGACCCTTTTAATTAGCTGGGCGTGAGTAGGCAGGAGAAGCAGGGAAATGTGATTTGATAGACCAAAATGGTGATGGAGTAGGGCTTTGTAGTCGCCAGGAATGTTCGTGTAAACATGGTCCAAGGTATTGTTTACCCCGGCGGAGGTGTGGACATGCTGATGGAATTTAGGTAAAACAGATCTGAGGTTTGTTTGATTAAAATCACCAACTACAATAAAAATACCAACTGGCTGTTTTGTCATGTGACTGCTGATGACCTCATACAGTTCCTGTGGTGCATTTTTTGAATTTGCATCTGGAGGAATGTAAACAGCAACAGTGAAAACACTGGTGAATTCTCTTGGCAGATATTATGGCCAGCATCTTTACATTAAAAACTCAACGTCTGGGAAACATTGTGAACATAGAACATTTGGCAACTATATAGATATTTTTCTCAGGAGTTGGTGGAGACCAAACCAGAGATAAAAGAGAGTGAATATTGGACTTACTTTCATCAGGTGGGCACAAACATGACTCCTTTATCTGGTGATAATGTCAGTGTGCAGCTTGTTGTGCTGTCCGCCTGTGGCCCAAAAAATCTATTAAAAAATCTATTAAAATCTATTAAATCAGCATCAAGCATTGAATTCCTCTCTCAAACAAAGTGCTTGTCGGATTGTTTAACAGTGTCTGACAATCCAACATCCAGAGTCACTTTGTGTGTTTGCACTGTGTGCGGAGATGTGAAAGTAGGCAGGGTTTGAATTCCTCTCTCAAGGTCTAAAGCTTCCGGTCTAAAGGCAGGGTTTGAATTCCTCTCTCAAGGTCTATAGCTTCCGTCACTTTTCATGAGTAGAACTTTGACTGTTCAAACTGGTGCGTTGATATTCCCACTTGTATGATTCACTGTGTCAAAACTACAGAGACACGTGTAGACCCGGTTAGGTCACTTTCGTATAACAGGGGTAAGCAGTAGGAATTACCCAACAAGATGGACCGCATTTGAATAATTTATTCACAAATTATTCAATAAAATGATGGTGTAAAAAGGTAGAATAAAACTAAGATTAAAAACAAGACTAAGATAACATAAAATAAGACTAAAAATAAGGTAAAGATTAAGGCTTAAAACTAGAACAAGATAAAACAAGGTTACTAGAAAGCCTTAACCTATATGATTAATCAAAAGAAAAATAAAAGTCCTTTATGTCTGAGTGTCCTTTGCTGCTACGCTCCCTTGTTCAACCGATCCGCCAGCAAGCCGCTCTCCTCGGGCCCAATCCCAGCTCGTGGTGCTGGCCTTCACTTCCCCTGTCGCTGCTGCCTGTCGCTGGTGCTCCGCACACCGCTGCCACTCCGCATGCCACTGCTATCGCTTGGAGAGAACGAGACAACAGCCGCCAGCGGGGGGAGCCCAACACCAGCCTGCACTTGTCACCCACCCCGCACATTGCCACAGGCAAACTCACACTATGTCTGGAAAAGCTTCTCCCAGCTGTCCAGACCCTGTGTAGCTCGTCAGGGCAGGTGACTCGTGGCCTCGCTCCCTCCGTGGCTCTGTCCTCGTCTTCCCCCTGTCTCTCAGTGTTTCTGGGCAACTTGATGTAGGCTTGGTGTGGCTGTGTTCCCGCCCCCTTAATTATCTCTACACAGGTGTGTCTCATTTTTTCTAGTGGCTGTGGCCAACTCAAAATCCCAACAGAAACAAACACACAACACAGTAAAATTCAATACAATACATGCAAAAACTAAGGAACCACAACGAAAATGATCATAATTATATATAAAAAAACAAATAAGCAAACATAAGATATAAAGCATGCAACTTAATACAACAACCCAAAATATAACTGTAGTAAAACAATAAAAGCAATAGGCCACAACCTCACACACGCAAAACATACAGTTCTTGGAGAGGAGCAGTGGGATGTGGCCAGGAAGAGATCATGCAGCCCATGTTATAACTTTCAAAGACTTTGAACCCTTTAGTTTTCCCATCCACTCTGTTGGAACACAGCAGTCAGGTTCAAGTGCTGAGGTGTCAGATACCTCCACTGTAGTCCAGCAGGTTACAGAGTGTGGTGACGGAACAAAACATAGAAAAGAAAACGTGGTAAGAATGTGATCTCTCTCAATAAAATAAATAGTCTGTCTTGGCAATCAGCTTCCAAATTCAAATTGCTCTGAGGATACCAATGTGCTGTGAATAGCAATGCTCAGCCCTGCACAGCTGATAAGGGAAATCTGCTGCTGGATTTACAAATCACAGAAAGCAATGCAATTGTGAGATAATGCTGTCTGAAATGTCATGTCTACTTTTTCTAAGTAAGTTTTTTAGTTACTTGTTGGATGGAAAACTGGTCAAACTTTAGAATAACAGAAAGTCATACCAGGCTAGGTGCAAGTGGGTTTTGTGAAACACTTCCAAGGCTGGTAAGTGTAGAAAAAGACAGCCAGGGAGAGAGCCACCCTCAAAGATATTGCCCTCTGTGGCCAATTTCACCCCACAAAAACCATCCATCATGGTTTTCCAGGTTCAGATAGTGTCATTGGCTTGGTGACATCCGCAGCAGACAAGATGACACTCAGACTGGGGTGAGGGAGTTTTGTATGCTGCAGTGCACCCTGGGCTAAGCCTAAAGCTATGAGTAAATTGGCTCATCCTACGACAGGTAGCACTGTTGTTGTCTCCTAAGCAATAGAATTAAGTTTTTTTTTTTTTTTTCAGGCAGCTGCAATGGTCATCCGTTTCATTTTCAAATTCAAAATTAAACATTACAAAACATAAAAACCGTGGGGAGATAGAAATGTTAAAGGATAAGACTGGCAATAATAACGTATATTTTTAGCAAAAACCAACAATGTGTTAGGCCAAATCATTCATAGACATAATATCGATTTTACAGATGATCCGCATTTGTATGTGAGACATACAGCATACATCACATCAGCGCAGTCATGTGATAATGTGGTGTAAAGACTTTGAACACCAAATTAAATTCTAGTCTGGGCCTGATATCACACGGGTATCAAAGGAAAACACAAAGTTTTTAACTTTCTGTTGAGACAAAAGCAGAGTAGCAACCATGTAGTTTCATTTCACTTTGTCCACTTGACCTGTTTACTGTGCTTTGACACATATGCTAATGATTTCCACATTATGCTAAACTGTCAACTAGTGTTGTGAGATGGGGGCATGAATAAATTCCACATGTACAGAAGTGAGCCTGGTGTTAAAGGCTGTAAACGGATCAAAAAGCTGACCCCCCCCC
>NTHP01000338.1:542694-555463 GCA_003416845.1 Oplegnathus fasciatus
AAGAAATAATATAGTATTTTCATAGTGCTGTTTGTGTTTTGTCAGCAATCTATTTGGTCCTCCAGCCCTGTGGAAAAATCTGTATAGTTTATAATATTCTTATAATATTCCAATTATTTTCATAGTTTGTTGTCTGTGCTGCTACACTGCCTCAATCTGTATGGACCGATTAGGAATATATGTAATTTTGGTGAGTGAGCTTAGTAAATTAAAACCCTGTGATAGTCTGTTAGTGTGTTTGTGTTCTTGCATTGGGGCCAATCATTTCTAACTGAAACCACTGTTGTTGTCCTCATGGCAGCTATGGCCCTGCACATAGAATGTCTAACAAAATGATCATCTTTAATGCTTTCTCTAATTGTTTTCCTTAAAGGTATAACGAGTAGAATTTGTCGGTTGCTGTTTGTAAACGCAACATTCAAAGTTGGCCCCTCCTCCCCGGCTCAACGCGCGTGCGTTTCTGGTGGTCCCACGTGCTTACGATCTGGCTACTGGTCGCTACGTTTTTATAGAGTCCCGCCCCTCGCACCCTGCGCGCTGTTATTGGCTGGGGGCTACCTGTACACACCACTACCCAAAGGTTGATGCCCGGAAACATCCTGAGCACAGCAAAATAGTCCAGGCAATTATTTTTGTATGAGTCTATACATCGCTTTTTGATGAAATTCCTACTTGTTATGCGTTTAACTGTTTAACATCAAGAGTGGTTTTGAGGGAAATTTGGAGATTTGAAGGATACTATTGGGCACTACATAACAAAAACAGGAAGGATACTTGTAAGACAAGTACTTGTAATTGCCATTTTATTTCAAATCTACCCGTAATTTAAACTGTGTTTTTGTCAGTATAACTAAAACAAGTAGATTTCCCCATTGGTTTTCTGTAAACAGATCCCCGTAATCCGGCCACATATCCAGGTAATCCATTACTCCCTAACTGCTGCACTAAACCCTCTGAGCAGACACACAAGCAGCCAGATTACAGTGACACGGCACAAACAAGCAGGGCTAAACCAACATCGTCATGCTAGCCACAGACTCCACATACACTGTGATGAGCTGCAGGCAGATTTAGCCTGAATTTTAATTTAATAGATTGGAGTGGCAAGAGGAAGCAGCAGATGTGGTATTTGGCAGCGAGCATTCGAACCCAGAGAGTTGTGTACAGAGGATATGAATAAACCACAGAGTGTGTGTGTGTGTGTGTGTGTGTGTGCGTGTGTGTGTGTGTGTGCGCGCGCCTGTGTGTGCCTGTGATCCACTGAGAGCATGGTTGAAGGTTAGCAGTTATTTGACTAGCAGTGTGTTATAGCTGTACACTGATGCTTTATGTGAAGAGGTCAGCTTGCTGTAAAGTGCAAACTGAAGAAAAGACTTTATCAACACAGTGTGTGTTATATGTGTGTGTGGATGTTTTTGGTGTCTGTCTGGATGTTTGAACATGTCTGAAGGTGGAAAAGTCAATCTCATCTGGGCGAAGCAGTGAGGTCAAATGTTATGTATTCTTCTAAATCAAACAAACCTGTGTAGAAGCCGTTCAGACGTCTCAGTTCTGTTTCATCATCCTGCTGGATGTTTGAGTCTGCAAAAGAATACGCCTACAAGCAGAAGCCCTTCATTAAAGGGAAAACACTGCCTCAAAGTGCAAATATGTCCATCTGCCACAGGAAATATACAATGAGCACAAAGCAAAAACTGGTTGGACAAGTTGGTGACTTTTCACATCTGCTGCAGGAGTTGGTGACGCATCGAGCAGTTCAGAAACTATGAATGAGAGCAGACTAAAGAGTTCAGTCACGGAGGAAAACTACAAACAGATATAGCAAATAAGATGTTTATTATTTATTCTCTTTTTCTCTAGAAAAATTCAATTTTACATATGTAAAAATATACTTCAAAGAGAGGCATTCCATTTACCCAAAAATGCTTTCATGTGGAATGTTTTCAAGCACAGAAAATATTCTAGTTTTAAAATTGCTATTGCTGAAACAAAATGTAAAACACGACTCTTAATGTCTGGAAAATGAGTTAGAAACAGAGTCTAAGTCTAAAAACAGATTAACATACCATGCATACCATGCACTGTTCAATGATGACTCTTCCAACAAGTCATCAATCCATAGTTTCTTTCTGGTCTCACAGCAGCAAAACAGATGCTGTGATTGGATGGAAATGTCCTTAAATTATAAAAATGTATGTCTTCACTGTAAGGTGAATTCTTTTAGAATTGTCAACAGCATGTGCAAAAGGAGCAAAAAACGCTAATACAGTGCAAGCAAGAGACTTAAAAAATATATACTTAATTACAGACACAATATATAGACTATATAGACTATATAGACTAAAAAATGTATGTTGTGATTTTATTGTCTACTGCCCAAGGTCCACAACCACCCACCATTTATAAATGTCCATATGTAATTATTTATTATATGTTGAATAATATGCATATACACTTTATTCATTGGTCTGCAGAATGTGGTGTTTTTCAGTATGAATTTAAACACACTAATGAGTAGAGAAGTAATTCATTAATAAAGTTGAATAATCATATCAGTTGCCATCATGCCCTTTAGTATAAAATAGTGTTTGATAAACAATCGAAATGCCACAAAAGTCTTTTGCCTTCACATCAAAAATGTGTTTCCCATCCAGCAGTGCCACAGTATTTAAAACAGGTGAGGAAATGCTTCCCTCTTGGGGAAAGCACCACTATTATTATTTGTGGGCACTCACTGTAATAGAATACAGTAACAGTCATTTCTTGATAAAGGCAACAAATTGTGGACAGAACCTAAATAAAAGTGTCATATCCTTAATACAAAACAACTTTTTTGATCATTTTGTAGACCCCATCTGAAAAGCATTTGTCTAGTTCATTAACTAAACATATTCACTTTGTTTATAGTGTCAAAGGGGTAAGCACAGAGCCCCCAGTGGCCCAAGGTTATCTGTATGGTAGTTACTTTGTGAATATGTGATTAATTGCACATCTGTTCAGTAATATACCGTAAAACACAGAAAAAACTGAAATGGTGAACGTCATAAGGTGGCTCTTGCATGTTTACCTCATCTTGACAACCTGTCTTAAAGGGGCCTTGTGTCAAATAGTACTTTTAACATTTTAGTTCCCTTAGGGCCCTTAGAGGGGTTAATCCGGCCCTGCTGTCTTCCAATTATCTCACTGTGTGTACCTTCCATGCATTAATGTTGTATGTTTCAAGCATAAGCCTGCACATATGAAAAGTGACAATGGGGAAGGGGATTAATTATGAGGATGGAGGGCTTCAAGAATATAAACCCCTCTTATTGCTGTCTATTTTCTCTTTGCTAACTCTCCCCCAGCATGTCCATATGTGGGCTGATTATGTGTTGAAGTGCAACTGAGAAATGGAAAAATGTGTTTTATACAGTTTAATATAAACACACCTCCATGAAATGAGAGAGAGGGAGATAAAGGAGGCTGTGAGGAAAGAGAGAGAGAGAAAGGGGGTGTATTAGTAGTTGGAGAGAGAGAGAGAGAGAGAGAGAGAGAGAGAGAGAGAGAGACCGTTGGTTAACAGAGAAAGAGTGAGTCTCGGGGCTCCAGCAGGGACCAGGCAGTCTCTGGAACAGTTTACCCAGACGATGGACTTCACATTCCGGTCTGCTATCAGCGAAGCGGCGGGGTTCAGGCTGGGAGCCTCTAACTCTCTCCTCTCTGCTTGATGTCCCCTTCTCCTTCTGTGAAAGCAGCAGAGGAAGTTGACCAGCAGCTCAGGAGCAGCGCGGCGAGCCGGGAGTCTCAGGCTGTCGGGTGTGTTTGAGGGAGGCAGGGGGAGAAATGCGGAGCAGACCGCGGGTGACCTGAAGTTCCTTCCCTTCCTGGCTGCTTCGGTCAGGACTGTGTGGACATTCAGCACAATGCCCCAGTGCTTTACCACCGGAAAACCAAGTAAAACCAGCCCGACACCGCAGCGGGAGCTGGGAGCGGACGCAGCGGGCAGGATGCGGACTTTGTGCCCGGTCTGAGCGCAGCAGTCTGCGGAGAGAAGAGCTGACCGGCTGGATGTGCAGCAGCAAGACTTTCTGCTTTTTCGAAGGTAAGAAAACTGGAACGGTCTGGTAATTAGGTATTTTTTCTATCTAGAATTTCATTTTCATTCCCATATTCAAATATTATGGGGATTTCTTTTTCACAATGAACTCCTTATAGACTCCTGTCAAAAATAATGTCAGGATAAACAGTTACAGCCTGTATAAACAGGAAAACTGTACCGATTTTAATATGCACTCCATTGTAATAACTGTATACACGTCTTTCATTAATTCTTCCATTAATCCACTTCATTTTCCAGTAGCTGGGCCTATAAAAGCAAAAGAAAAACCTAAACTAAACAAAAGGTAGCCTATTAGGAAGGTGGATTATACTTGAAATGGACAGCGCTCTCTCCAAAGGCTCAAACCGAATGAACTACCCGCCGCTCATTCTCCAAACTGGGACAGTGCTGTTAAACAACAAAGGTAGTCTTCTTTAATAGAGGCTACTTTTTGCAGGAACACATGAATATGGATTGATGCCAAAGTCCCTGCTGATAAAAACCGCGGTGAGGTTGGGTCACCATAATTGGACTTGGTCTGATGCCTTGTTTGCCCCCCCAAGGAACCTTACATAACTATGGAACTGCCTTGGCCACAAATCAATGCAATCTGTCAATTGGCTACTGCTGCCTGGTGCCATTTTATTAATCACCACTACCACCCAGCTAACAAACACTAATAATACATTATCATCACTTTCTTTGCAGGGACTGTATTGAATTAGTATAGGGAGCTTTATTGACATTTTTCTTGAATTCACCTAAACAACTAGGCTTTTGTTTGTAAGCCAACTAATACCGATACTGTTGATTAGGAAATCTCTCCACTTTATTTAAAACTCATGACCTTGTGTGCACAATAGCACATTTCCTCATTGCGAGGGGCCCACATTGATCTTAGTTTTGTCCCTGTGCAAGGAATTTGTCTCATCTTATCTCTGCTGACAGGCTGCGTTCATCACCATCCAGTACTCCTCCTCTCCTTCAGCACAGCTAAACTTAATGAATCGAGGGAAGAGAGGAATGCAAAGTCTTATTTAGCAATAATTAAGAGCACATATTTGGCTTTGTGGCAAGTCTTGTGGTAATATCTGTCACATCATCTGACACCCCCTCTTTAACCAATTGATAATTCCCCCCTAAGGATGAGTCTTTGCTAGTGCCATGGGGCAGGGCACTTTCTTTTAGGGCTGGAATGGGTAGCAAATTCATGGTGCTCATGAGCGAGCCAGTCGTCTTCTTCACTAGCTCACCTCACACCTCATTGCTCACAAAATGCTTTTGGCTGCCGTGTTTTAATCCTTGGAATTTGCCCATTTTAAATGCTCTTTTTGTCAGTTTGTTCACGTTCGTGGTTATCAACTTGGGAAGGAAAAAAAAAGTTTGAATCTGCTTAGTGTATGTTTTCATTTTAGATTAGGGCTCACGTTAGTAATCTGCACATGGACTTGTTAAACTTGTTTTTCCCTCCATTTTACCGCACGTTTGCCCTCAGTATCTTCTCAAATGTCCTTTTCCTCTCGCTCTAGTGTGTCTGAGGAATATGTAACAAATCTGTAAGTCATTTGTATGCACATTCTCTGCTCTCCCAATTTACAATGTTTCACTTTGCATTTGTGGGATAGAAAGGGAGAAGAAATCCTTTGGTCTTTAGTGGAAAGCATATATTTTGAGGAGAAAAAAAGATTGATTTTCCCATTATTCTTATTTTGCAACAGGTTTCTGGATCCAAATGTCAAGTCCAAGAGAAGCTTTATCATTGTGGAACCAGCAGTGTGTGACGTGAAAGGGAAAGGAAGCAAGGAAGAGGACATCCAATGATAACCCTGTATGTGGCTCTGTCAGCATCGAGCGCCATGAAGAGAGCTCTACCCGGTGGTAAAAGAGAAGAGAGGGTGAAAATGTGATGAACTTCACTAATGTCTCCCAGCTCAATTATGGACAGGCTGGTGAAGGAATCATATTGCTTAATGAGACCATTGCTCTTGTGTTGGGAAGCTTAGGACAACTAATTACCAAGGGATTACTCAAGACCTTCTTCAGCACCAGGCTGGACATGATGGTGTTATTATATTATTATAACAGTCAAAATCTAATGACTGTTCTGTTGGATTTTTTGAATCCTAATTTCTTATATTTTTTGTCTCTGATTTGGTGTCTGTATTTTTTCTGATCTGCTTGAAATGGAGATACAGTGGCGTTTATGGAATAAGGACTGGGCCTCCTTTATAAGGCCATGGATACCTATACTGTTAGGCCTTCACCTCCAGTTCTCCCGGGCCTCCAACTGTCCCGAGGAGTGCCGCTGTGATCGCACCTTTGTTTACTGCAATGAGCGGAGCCTGACCTCAGTGCCTCTGGGAATTGGTGAGGGTTATAAGACCCTCTACCTCCACAACAACCAAATCAATAATGCTGGGTTTCCCTTGGCGCTCCACCACGTGGCTTCAGTGGAAACTGTGTATCTCTATGGCAACCAGCTGGATGAGTTCCCCATCAACCTGCCCAAAAATGTAAGGGTTCTACATCTGCAAGAGAACAACATTCAGACCATCTCCAGAGTGGCTCTGGCTCAGCTTCTTTGGCTAGAGGAGCTGCATTTGGATGATAACTCCATTTCTACTGTAGGAGTGGAGGAAGGGGCCTTTCGTGAGGCAGTCAGCCTGAAGATGCTCTTCCTCACCAAAAACCACCTGAGCAGCGTGCCTATTGGTCTTCCAGATGATTTGAAAGAGTTGCGATTGGACGAGAACCGCATTGCGGTTATTGCAGAGGAAGCATTTAGGAATGTCACACGCCTGCAGCGCCTCCTGTTGGATGGGAACCTGTTGACAGATGAAGGGATTGCACCAGGGACGTTTCAGGACCTGGTCACCCTGAGGGAGCTGTCCCTGGCTCGCAACTCGCTCACATACCCTCCCCCGTTCCTCCCAGGGGAGGTGCTCATCAAATTAAACTTTCAGGAAAATCAGATAAACCGGATCCCTGTCAGGGCATTCACGGGGTTGCACAAGCTGGAGAGGCTGGATATTTCTAACAACCAGCTGCAGTCATTGACACAGGGGGTCTTTGATGGCCTTGTCAGTCTCAGACAGCTCACCGTTCGGAACAACCTCTGGCTGTGCGACTGCAGCATGAAATGGGTGGTGTCATGGCTTAAATCTCTACCGGCCTCACTCAATGTACGCGGCTTCATGTGCCACAAACCTGAAAAGTTCCGGGGCATGGTGATCAGGGAGCTGAGTGCTGAGCTGGTCCAGTGCCCACAGAGCACAGCGACGGCACCCCTGCCCACCTCACCAGCTGACACTGCTCCGATCCCATCCCTGTCATCTTCAACAGACTCCTCCCTGGTCACTCAGTATGTTCCCTCTTCTTCCAGGCAACCCTTCCCCACATTACCCAGCCTCTACCCTATCTATTCAACCAGAGAGGGGGGGGTGAGGACTCAGCAACCTCTGGACCCCCGGAGGAAGACTTTGCGGGTCACGTTTGCCATATTGAATGGCTCGGCTATCCACATCAGCTGGGTGGCTGCCTTTCCAGTCACTGCCTACAAGGTGACCTGGGCCAGGATGGGCCCCAGTCTGACAGGGGACACCGTCAGGGAGAGGATAGTGGGTGGGGATCACCGAGGGATCCGGCTGGCTAATCTTGAGCCAAAGTCCACCTATCGGATCTGTGTAATTCCCTTGGATGCATTCAATAATTACCGGCCCAAAGATGATACTGTGTGCACTGAGGCCATGACCACGTCAGCGTCTTTCAGCCCTGACAACAACAAAAGACCGTCAGGGCCTGAGCAGGCCACGCAACAGGAACCCAGCTCACCTTTCTTGCTGGCTGGGCTGATCGGCGGGGCTGTGATCGTAGTGCTGGTGGTACTCCTCAGCATCTTCTGCTGGCACATGCACAAGAAGAGCCGCTCCAAGTCCTCCACCAAGTGGAAATACAACCGGGGTCGGAGAAAAGACGACTATTGCGAGGCAGGCACCAAGACAGATAATTCCATCCTGGAAATGACTGAAACCAGCTTCCAGATAGTCTCACTCAACAACGAGCAGCTCCTCAAGGGAGATTTCCGCATTCAGCCTATTTACACCCCTAATGGGGGCATTGGCTTTAGAGACTCTCCCCTTGGGAACAACAGCACAGTCTACTGCAAGAACAATGTTCAGGATCCAGACTTTTGTCGCACATGATGAAGTTGGAGAGCATCAGGAGCATTTTTACTGGCAACTACCCACACTTTACTGGACACTGTACAGTGTTAATATTATTTAAACCCTGGTGTCTTCAAGAAATGTAATTTATACAACTACCTGGACGATATCTTTTATATAACAACATTGGATTTATAAGTTATTGGTTTATGGAGTTGTGCTATTTGAATTCTGTGCACACAGAGTTGTACAATCAGGATTCATTTATTTCTAAGTATTAAGGCTGGGTTTCATTTTGATTTTCAGTAATAGTGAATGATTTTGAATTCATTGTATACTGTAACCATAACAGACAAAGAATCCACACCGTAGCTGCAGTGCTGGTAGAATTATGTATGACAGGAGGAGGAAAGAGACAGGCACAAATCTGCCATTCTCATCACTAGAGGGCATAGTTTCCTGGAAACCATACAGTCCACCACACTTTTCCTGAGACTTTTTAAAATCAAGTCATCACAGTAATATGGAACATTTGTTTAATTGCCACCGCAGTCAGTAGAGATGCAAATTATTAGATTGCTGCTCTAGGAAGAGGACATATTTTTATGCAAATGTTATGAATTTCTCTCTGCTTCAAAAGGAAATTTAAAGGTCACACTCATTAAACATTCACAGAAAGTGGCAGGCTGCTGTGCTTTCACCTGCTTATCAAGATTAATACATTATCACAGTTAAGGGGTCATGTTATTAGTGCTAGCTGTGTTTGATGGTGGGTGTCACAGAGTGAGCAGCAAAAAAGCTACCGTCTACTGTATGTTTAACCCATTAAGAACCAACTCTTTCCCTTTTGTTCAGCAAAAATAATGTTATGGTTAAACAGTATATACTGTATACGTGCCTTGAAGAGATCAGCTTACAGTGTCTTTTGAATCCGTGTTTTTGCACAAAAGGTGTACTGTATATACATTCAATTGAATTGTTGTTGAGGAAACCTCTTGCTTTTGATTATTTATTTACCTCATTACGCATTTAATTAAAAACATATCTCCAATAGTGAACTTATTCCTCCTGATCTGTCCCAAAATGATCACAGACTCAAACTGTTAAAAAGTACACTGATCGAGCAGAGCTCAGTGATTGTGACAGAGGTCTGTTTAGAGAGGGAAGGGTCCTTGAGGATTACTAGCGCAAGCTCAAAAGTCACAAAGAGATTAAAGTCTACTTAAGACAAAACCATATTAAAGAAGCCTCGCTGCTGAACTGTGTGCAGCTGTGGGCATACACATGAGACCTACTGGCCAAAGCAGTCGAACAATAGTCTGAATCTGTGGCATATTAGATTATTTTGTACCTGGAGGAGGAATTAAAGGAGTATTTAATGACCTGTAAATTGATGAAAGTCACAGCTACAAATCTGTCATTGCTTAGAACCATTATGTTTGTACTCTCTAAAGGTGTCAAAGAGGCCTTTTCCAATACAGAAACTTAATGATCCCATGGGGCTTCCCATAACCTGAACCTTTAAGAACTCCACAAGGTCTAGGCCTTGCTTTCCACTGTGTTTCACAAACCAGAATATTTCAGATATACGTAATCGAAAAGATGACACTGCATGGCAACAACAGAACAAACATTGTCATTTTTATGTCCTATTTGATAGGCAAGTGTGCTGAGTGCAGTGCAGTTGTGGGACAGACAACAATGGAAAAAGTGGCACTAATATAGATTTTCTTTTCCATTTACATGTTGTGATATTTAAACGTCAGTATGCTTAATTTTAAGACGAGCCCAAACCACAGTACAAGGTCAGTATAGTGGAACAAAAAGAAAGTACACAAGACTGACTCCAAACCAGCTCCCAATATGCCAACCAGCTCTCCAGAGCCAGCTGCGTCCTTCAGGACAGGTCGCTGCCCTGAAGGATGCACCAGCAGCTGTTGGCCCCGCTCTCTCTCTGCTCTATGCAGACACAAAAGTATTCTGCCTCTCAAAACTCCTCCTGAATTAGAAGATGAGAAATTGACGGTGAAGAAATCAATATTGAAACACATTTCCTTGCAGTGCTTGGCTAAACATGTCCTGCATTATTAATTGTGGTGATTGCTGTGTCGCAAATCAGCAGTGCCCAAATTCAGGTTCAGGAACTTGCCCCCAAAGCGTGAGGAGTAGAGCGGAAACAAAAGCAGAACCTGTGACAATGGGCTACACCTTAAGTTGTGGGTTGTTAAGTTCCTGTAGTGGGAAAGGCCTGAAAGCAGGGTTCAGGAGCATAGCTAGAACATTTTAAAATGTAATTTCTCAATGCATTCAGCACTGCAAACTAAATTTCATTTACTTGCATTGTATTGGGGTCGATATTTCAAAACCTGGACAATCTGCATGGCTAGATACCACTATAGTTTAAGTGAGAAAATCAAATATACAAGAATTAAATGTCAAGTTTGATAAGAACTAAGAGGGTAAATTCATTCAGACAAATTGGAATTTCCCTTTAAGATTTTTCAACAAAGTAGAGCTCTTACAGTCTTCTTGAAATATCAGCTAGATTTGTCTAAAGTTTGGTTTGATTTGCAGTGTTCTGCATTGCATTTGAAAGTCATGAGCTGTGTATTAACTTCAAAAGATTTAAAGCCCTTGATTCCGCATTTTATCATGTAAAAGATAACCCTCTGTCTTTCCCCTTTCCCTGAAAATGCATTTTTTAAAATTACAGTAAAGCTATAAATGATGAATTAGTTGAGAGACAGGATTCTGTACTTCCTTGGTTGAAGTGCCTCAGGGACAAAAGGATCTCAGATTTATTCTTTATTCAGTAAAAACTGTGTTAGACAGTATTTAATCAAACTGATGGCCACAGATCCATATTTCTTGCCAGTGAAGCAGACATCAGATCTTTCTAACATGTCTGTGTGGACACACACAGAAACAGGAACAAGAGACAGCAGATATGGCTGCAAAAATATTGCAGCCTCCCTTTAAAACCATATTGTTTGATTGTCAGTGAGCCAAATCTTAAAGGATATTTCTGGTCCATGACAGCTTGTTGAGATCTGAAAAGAAATCCGATGTGCAGATGGGCAGTGAGGCGATCAGACAGGTTTGTCCCCAGGCTTGTCAAACTTATTTGGAAGAGAAAAATAAAGGTGAACAGTAAACTTCTTATCCAAACTGTCTGTCTGTTGGAAACATCCATCAAAGTTTACAGACCCATTTCCTGCTTTCAACTTTGACCATCTAAAGTGGTTTAGATAATCTGGATAAAGTGTTGGTTTGTTTGCAACCCGTGACCAGAATCACCATTTTCTGTCATGTCAGCAATTACTTTGGTGAGTACAATGTCACAACGCAAGTGACATTATGATATCAGAAATGAGATAAAACCTGCAAAAATAAGATCCACTGGAATTATCCACTAACAGCTAATGTTTTGTTCATTTTGCACCAGGACCCTCAAAGAATAATAATTTTATAATTTAAGTCTTAATACAACACTCACATGCTATATACTGTATATATATATATAAATATACATACATGTATATTGTAATAGTTCGTGGTCATTGTAGTAATTCTTATTGCTCATACTGGCTGTAAAGCCATAAGTTCTCAAGTGGGTATCTTCGACTCAGCAGGACAAACAGTGTGTTTCATAGCGGTTTAACAAAACTCAAGTGGACTTCTGTAAGATTGTGATGTACACTCAAGGTACACATACTACCAAGCATGCATTGTGTGGTTACGATAAGCAGCATCGGTTGACATGAACAAACTTTTCATTGTGTTTCTGTTTTTAACCACTATAACTTTGTTCAGTAAAGTGTGATACATTTATTTTTATCATTATTGATGATTATTTATTAAACTCATCTAATGATTACATATTTCAATCATTCATGTCAAATGTTGGTCTCCTCATTGACAATTGATAGGTGGGGCCAACACACTGAAACTATTTGTGGAAGCAATTTTGTACTGAAGAGACTAACTTCATGTTAGCAGGAAGGGATCTCTTCACTGACAGCATGGAGGGAAGGAATGATTATAGTGACTGATAGCTCTTTCAACAAGAGCTGAACCAATTCACAGATTTTTCCACCAACATAAAATCAAACTGCAACTATTCTGATCTACAATAATCGTACAAGTCATTTTTCAAGCAAAAATGCGAAACATTTGTTGTGATAATTTACTGCATTTCTTTGTCTCATGTGAATTGAATGTTTTGGGGTTTTGGACTGGTGGCAATTTGAAGGCATTTGAAGGCAATTTTGATGGACATTTATATATATATATATAAATATATATATATATGCACACTACTCACAAAAAGTTAGGGATATTCGACTTTCTGGTGAAATTTATGGAAAATGTAAAAAGTTCATGCTACAGTGATATTATATCATGAAAGTAGGGCATTTAAGTAGAAGCATGCAATGGTAATTTCTTCATCTCAAATAGTTTATTGAAACAAAAGCGAACAACAGTGGTGGGTATACCAAAACAAAAAATGTCAGTGTCTCAATAACTT
>NTHP01000338.1:560413-579310 GCA_003416845.1 Oplegnathus fasciatus
CTTCATTAGGTGTTCACTGTCAGGGGTATTCTTTTAGAAGTGACATCCACTAAGTCTTTATTTTAGGTATCTACCACTAGTCATTTTTTGACTGGATTGTTTCAGGATTGATCATAATGTCTCTTCCTATCACAGAGGTATTTTAGATGTCATTTTACTTTTACTGGACAAGGTTTACATATCACATAGCTTTCTCCTTTTTGTGTTCTTAGTGCTTCGGATAATGGAAGGTCAGTGTTTGATTTTAAATACTTCTTCATTTGTTTTGATTTTATTTTTATTAGATATTTTATTAAAACCAACATTTCTGCATCCAATTTCTCAAACTAGTCAAATGAGAAATTTGCCCTTTAGACTGAGAAGAGAAAAGTCAGAAAAAGTGAGTTCATCTTAAGATTGTTCAAATTCTTTTTTTTTTTTTTTACATGCCTCCATTAGTTGAATCTGGCTTTAATCTTTATGTTGTCAGGTTATTTTCTCTTCCCGTTCCAATACAGACAACACTTGATTCAATTTTCCATCTGCTGCCCTTCAGAAAGATAAAAAACGGTCAGTTTGAGCTTTTAGAGGTAAACAAGTTAAAATCACAAAGTTCAAAGGTCAGAATATTCAATCATAAACTATTTTCAAATTGTTCTCATCATTGATCATCTGTATCTAAATCTACATGAGCAGATGTTTGTTGTCTAAAAGCTGTTTTATCAAAAACATGATGCACACTAAAAGTGACAACTAGAATAAAGACTTTTTGGATTTTGTTACTTTGAATCCCATGTGCACACACACAAAAACATCCATGATAGTAGAAATTACATCTTGTTTACCAAATGAAAAAATGATAAGGAAGGAAACAAAACTGATTTCTTCACCAGTAAACAAAAAAATAAAATTAAGTTTTCATCAACTATCCTTACACGACTGATTTGACCCCAATAAATGCTGTTATTCAGATTCCATTATTATCATCAACAGTATTTAATGCCAGAATGATCAAACATGAGTTTTTGCATAAAGACTAAGGGGAAATGTTTTATTGAATCTACAATTTAATAGTTTCAGTTGTGCTGAGTGGCTAAAGTCTACATTAATATTATTCTCTTCAGTAATTTCTTGCAATTTGTCATCACCTATAACATTTCCTTGTGTAAGTTACCATAGCTGCTGCTGTTTTAATTAATTTAATTCAATTTTATTGTCCTCAGATGATTTTATGTCATCACTCAGATGTAAACTATCATTTATTCATCCTTTTCATCACTGCTTTAGAGAAACCAAGAAATAAAAATGCAAATGTGAGCCGTTAACGCATAGATCAAGGTCATTTAGCTTGTAGAGTACACCAATTTTGCCTCTTTCAGTCAAAAAAACAGAGAGTAGTTTCCAAAAGTGTTTTTTGCATATTTGCACAATTGTAAAATGGAGAGTAGAAATGGGTGTGCAATACCACTAGATACTGCTATATTTAAGGACAACATGAACATAATGTGTTTGTGCATTCCTGACATCAAGTTAAAAAAGAGAGAGATCTGAGGCGACTGCTAGAACAGAAGTAACAGTAACTATTTGAATTGAACTGCATTTATGGACTTGAGTCCATAAAGTTTTGTCAGGAGAAAAACTTGGATTTAATTAATTTAACAGATGTGAAACCTCTAAAATTTGTTATATTTCTACTCCCATCTGTAACAATCCAACTAATAAAAGCAATTTTCTGATTGTTGAAAGTTGCTATCCTAACGCCTCAAGACAAATTTGCAAATAAGTCAGACTAAGGAAAATATGTAGTTCTGAAAAAGAATTCAAAGAACGAAGTGAAGTCATACCACAACACTGTAGAGACGAGGGATATCCAGACGCACATCAGTTCACTGTTGAGCATTTTATTTCTCGAAAAGAATGAGGCATGGGGACATCCTTTCTTCTGATGCTGCTTTAAACAGCACCCACCATTGATTATTTACAATAATGGCACAAATATAAAAGTGAAGTCTTGTTTAATAAAAGCAGATATCTAGAAGCGATAATTCCATTGAAGGAAGTTTTTCATGCAGATCTTCACATCGTCTAAAAACATGAAACATACTGATTCTGATCATCCTGAAAAAAAAAACATCAGATAATTGATAACATGTAACACAACTAAAGTAATACACTGTATCTTTGCCATCCCTAGAGCCATGCCACTAGCATGGCGAAAAACAGAAATGAGTCACAAAGTTGATAAAATTGGACTACATGCTTTCCCTTTTTTTTTTTAACACTTAGTATATCACACCTGTCCCAAATCATGTTCAGGGTCAGTTTCCTGCTTGATTATTATCATATTATCACTAAGCATGAATAAGCTTCACCTGATGAAATACGAAACAGAAATGCGTTCTAAATTAAATGTGTAACATCTGTCTCACTCTTGCTGGATTTTTGTTCAGGGGTTAAAGCAGTTCATTAAAATTGGACAGTGTCCTGGGTGCCAGCAGTGAGAATGAATACTGAGCAAATCCTGTTTTCCCAACAGCTGTTAAAAGTTGGTGGTCTGGCTCACTTGTTTCTACTTCCTTCGACCTTGACACAGCTCTGTAGAGTCCAGCTCACTCCTTTAATCAGCCTGCTCTCTGAGCCTCAGCCTATTGTGTGTGTGTTTGTGTGTCTGTGTGTGTATGGAAGTGTGTGTGCGTGCAGTGATGTGAGTCCCGGTGCGGACAAAAGGTTAGTTATAGGATGCAGCCTTTCTGGCTCACACAGTGTGTCCTATTATCACCAACATATTGGACTGGTAGGCTACATTACCCACAGTGTTGGCACTGTACCAACAACCTCCCCGCTCTTTCATCATCATCTGCAATATCGCAGTTTTTGCATGATGACAGACTGAGAGTATTAAGAAAAAACAGAACAAAATCAGTCAGCCGTGTCTGCTTCAAATTGTCCATCGACATGAGGTTTAAACTGCATGAGAGGCCGTGAGATTCAAGACGAGTTTCAGCCTTAAATTACATGCAGGGCATATTGTTTTTCTTCCTTTTTTCTATTGTAGATCCTGATATTTCAATAAGTGTGCTTCCATCCACCTGTTTTAATGCAGATTTTTAATTTGCACATAACGAAACCTGAATGGAAATGCCAGAAAAGAAAAAAAAAAACCTCTAAATATGGAAAAAAAAATTCAAGCTTGACTGAGGTGGAAAAGTTGGTGTACTGATAAAAGCAAAATTCCACAAATGTCAATGGACACCAACTTAGTGAATAAATCATGACATACTTGAAGCATGTGACTTAAACCTCAATGAAGTTTCCACTCCACTGTAGAGATGAAAAATGTGTGCGCTGAAAAACAGTCCGGTGTTCATACACAGCCCTGGCTCTGTAAACGGGAAACAAACAGAGCGACTGGGGTAGAGTCACCAACCCAGGTCGTCAAACACCGACGCTTTAGCCGCGTTTCCACTAAACACTTTGGTATAATACGTCACAACTTGTGCTCGTACACAGGACAAACTAATGCTGTGAGTTACTCATGCGTGTTTGAAGGAGCACTGAAGGGAGGGGTGTATTTGTATGGCTGTTGAGTTCAAATATCAACAAGCTCTCTCCAGAATTGTAGACTACAACGTAAATACATAAAACAAACAGAAATAACATATTTCTGTCACGTTTTCCACATGGTTTTCCACCATTTGAGGTTTGACTGGGGCTCTTTTGACGTAATTTTGTTGTGTCTACCAGCTGTTTATCTCTTAAATTTCATGGCAATCCACCCAATAGTGGCAGAGGCATAATGGCAAAAATGTCAACTTGCTGATGGCTCTAAAGGAAACGTCCAGGGATCACCAAAGTCAGTAGGATTCATCCTCTGGGGGCCATGAATGTCTGTACAACATTTCCATCCAATCTATCTAGTACATGTGGAGATACATATTTCACTGAATAAGTGAACACTTTGACCTGCCAGTGGTGCCAGGTAAGAACTGGNTTATGATTGCCATGACACTTTTAAGGTATCAAGGTATATTTATTGTCATCTTTCAACACAGGGTTACACAATGAAATGAAAGTTGTAGCCCTTTCATACTACACATACATAAAACATATATACAAATATTTAAATTAGAATAGAATAAAACAAAATAAAAATAAAATAACACAAAACAATATATATGTGTATATATATATATATATATATATATATATATATATATACACATATATATTGTTTTGTGTTATTTTATTTTTATTTTGTTTTATTCTATTCTAATTTAAATATTTGTATATATGTTTTATGTATGTGTAGTATGAAAGGGCTACAACTTTCATTTCATTGTGTAACCCTGTGTTGAAAGATGACAATAAATATACCTTGATACCTTAAAAGTGTCATGGCAATCATAATATCACTGGCATGTCTTTTTGGATTAATAGTGATTTAAATTGTTTATGGAAGTTAGCAGATTTCCCACAGTGGCCTCGAATCATGGCTGCTAAATGTGAACATCTATAATGTATCAAGATAATACCAAGAATCGCGTCTTCTTAACCACAATTTCGTTCAGGGGAAATACTTTACATCAATTATAATTTCACAGAGACATACATTTTGTCTCTTAGAAATTATAATTAATGTAAAGAGTGAAGTCGTGGTTAAGAAGAGGGTGATTTAAAGTGTTATCAACTCACAACACTGTCCTGGTTTGATTCTGTTATGTCTGGACATAAATCTGATCAGTATTTTGAAGTAGCTGAAATTCCCTACAATTTTTGGAGTTTGGAGTGTTCTACAGTAGCACACATTTTGTCTCTGCATGTTACATCTACGTGGCATCATGTACAGACAGAACATCAGGAGGCCAAGAATTGAACCCTGAAGGACCTCACATGGGAACATGATAGGAAACACTAATATTTCCATTGCAATGAAAATGTGAAAATGACTTTGGTACACTTAACATCGACATGATGGCACATCAGTTTGGTCAGATTTGTGTTCAACACATCACATTTCCCATCAATTTAGTTGTAGTAATTTTAGAGGTAGAGTGGAGTGGAAACGAGGACAGTAGTGATAGATCAGTTAGTGGCAACTCCTATTCTGATGGTGGTGACATTAGTTAGGTTTGGAGTGTCTCACTGGACGTTAAAGCTCTAAACACAAATTCCATTTGAGAGAATGAAATCCACTGGTCTGGCTGTATTATTTTCTGTTTATTTTATTCTTGTCCTGGCACTAACCCTCTCCAAGCGCAGTGACAAGCTGACAAGTGTGATACAGATATGTTTTATGGTGGATATAACCTATAATGCTCAGTGAGAGCGTCTGCTTGCCACTGCATCCACACACACCAGGGATGAACTGCTGTGTGAGCACCCATTGATTCCCAATCCAATGTCTTCTCCCCAGCGTACACACTCTCAAATATAGACAGACAGCTTTGATAGATAAGTAGCAGAATTGTGCATTTTCTGATTCATTAGACGAGTATCTGGCGTTAACCCTACCGAGATGTAGGGATTACTGGAGCTGCTTTGATGTTAATCTGTTCATCCCCCTCTCTCAGGCTTAATAGCCAGCTGATACTCCTTTATTGCCTAATCACAACACAAGGACGCCTTGGAGAGATCCTCACAATTTAGCCTATTGACACTGAGAAGAAAGATACCTATTGTCTCTCTTTACCCATCAATAAGAAGACTGATTGTTGTTAACTGGTTTGCTGTAGGGCCTTGTTAACTAGCTGTTGCAGTGGGTGGTATATATCATGCACAGACACTGATTATGAATTTTTAAGCAAAAACCTGTGAGTTACATTTTGTCACTAGTGCAGAGTCTAATGATGCAAAGTCATTCTTTCTGGGAGGGTAGGAATTGTCCAACATAATTCCCACAGATACCAGGCTGTTAGCATTTGAAATGAGCAATGCTGTCTTTTTTCTGGTGAGGACAGTCTCAGTGTTTCCTATACTTACTTTGGTGACCCCTGATCATTCATTTAGCACCATCATCAGGCCAAAATGTTTAAATATAGGCCTTCACAAGAATGATCAAAATCTAATAGACAGATAGCTATGGAACATATTCAGCAAAGTCTTGCTCCCAAGATGATCAACCTTTTCTGTTTAACATTGTTCCATGACTTTTCTACTCGTTAGCCATATCATACAGAGCCATAAAATGGGCTGAGCGCATTCATTATCTGAAGGGGATGACCTGTTTTTAATATATAATATACATATTTTAATAATATTCTTATTTATTTTCTTTTTGAGAGTGAAAGACAGTGAATAAGCATAATTCTGTATGCAAAGCTTGTCTAACTGCATACTGACTCGAGCTCTGTACTTAAAGGACTAGTTTTACATTTTGGGAAATGCGCTTATTCACTTTCTTGCAGATAGTTAGATGAGACGATCTATAACACTAACTCTCATTTCTGTCACACATGAGGCCAGGCTAGCTATTTCCCCGTATTTCCAATCTTTATGCTAAGCTAAGCTAATCGGCTGCTTGATGTAGCTTCATATTTGCTGTACAGACATGACAGTGTATAGTTCTTCTCATCTAACTTAGCAGGAAAGCGAGTAAGTGTGTTGTGCAAAATGTCAAACTATTCATTTAATGCACAGACATGAGATTCATATTAACCTTTTCATCTCACTCCCAAAATGTTTAACTATTCCTTTTAAAGGGGCGGCAGTAGCTCCGTCCGTAGGGACTTGGCTTGGGAACCGTAGGGTAGCCATTTCAAGTCCAACACGGACCACAGTATGGAGTGTTGAAGAGGTGCCAGTTCACCTCCTGGGCACTGCCGGGTGCTGCTCGAGGGTCTATGTGTGTGTGTAATTGTAAAAATGGAGTGAAAAAATTTAATTTCCCGCAAGGGATTAATAAAGTAAGTCTTCTTCTTCTTTTTAACATTTATATTGGAAGAAATACTGACTAGCACAGTGTTACTATGTAAATCCTACAATAATTGTTATCCACAGCCACACAACAATTCAATTCAAAAGAATATTCTAACCCTAAGTGCAGCAAAAGGACATTTCTTTCCATGAAAATGTTGGCAATTATGTTTTAGGATTTTTACAGGATTGAGTAAAAATTGGGATTTATGCAGACTGAGTGTTTTTGCTCTTTCATGTCCACTGTGCAGTAATAAAAGATAAGACATGCTGCTGCTCAGCATGGAGGAAAGACGGTGAAGTTTAGAAGGAGAGGGGAGAACACATCTCATTCACTGCTGAGAGAGAACAAGAGTTGTGGTATAAATGAGCAACTGGCCTCAGCAATAGAAAATCTCGGCACATCTCTCATCCTCTAACCCGGCCTGCTCTTTATTTTCCCATCTCTCTCATTCCCTCTATTTTATAGAATGAGATTATTCCCCGAACATTCGCAGAGACCTGATGTCCTTTCAAATCTGCTGCTCAGTAATGACCTCGCCTCCCTCCCTCCCCCATCCCTCCTTCCTTCTCCCCTCCTGCTACCCCTTCAATTCAGCCTCTGTTGCCTGCATATCATTCATCACTGCTAGGACACTTAATGAGAAACATTACCAGGGCAGAATAAGAAGGAAAGTCATTTAGATTCAATCAATACTCAATGAAGATATTAGAACATGTGCTGTTTCTTTGTTATGTAACCCAGTGCAATAAGGGATGTGGTTACTGGTTCATGTACACAGGGTTAGATTAATAAATCCAGGTAAGAAAAAAGAAGAGACATTTGGCTGACTGACAAGTAATCTATTGAGGGAAATATTAAAAACAACCACTATAAAACACAATATATGGACTAAAAAGCAATAACTCTTATCTTGTGCTATGCTCTGTTTTTATTTCTTAGGTCTTCTGCATGTAATAATCACTGCAGTTCTAGCACTCCAGAAAGTTTTACAATGCAATGCAATCAAATAAGTTAGAAATTGATCTTTTTAGAAGGCGAATCTAGATAGCACCGTATGATCAAGTGACACAAGAAGAATGTCTCCAGTCGAAAAACAAGACGAAGAATCTGCAGCCATCTTGGCAGCTCTGTGGGGCTGTACTTAGGCACAGTGGTGCTTTGAGCTAAATACTAATCAGCACGCTAACATGCTCACATAAACAATGCTAGCATGTTGATGTTATGAGATATAATGTTTACCATGGTCACCATCTTAGTTTAGCGCATTAGCATGCTAACATTTGCTAATTAGCACCAAACATAAAGTACAGTTGAGGATGATGTGGATGTCTTTAGTTTTGCAGGTCATAAACCAAAGGACTGATGATGCTGTTAGATGAGAGGTCAGGGGGATCACCAAAGTGATTTCAATTCATCCTCTGGAGAGCATGAGTGTGTGTACCAAACTTCACGGTAACCCATCCAATAATTATCGAAGGATTTCACTTAAAAGCAAAAATGTCAACCTCATGGTGGCACCAGAGGAAAAGTCATGGGATTGCCAAAGTCCGTAGGATTCATCCTGTGGAGACCATGAATGTCTGCACCAATTTTTGTTGTTTCCATGTGGTAGATGAGGATATATTTCAAGTGAAAACCTTGATCTACTGGTGGTGCTAGATGAAAAGTCAGAGGATCACCAAAGTGAAGACAAGAGTTTTCCAAACCAAAGTATGTGTGCGTGTCAGAGAGAGAGACAGGGGGGATTTGTGATTGGATTGGGTTAAACAATGGGGGAAGAAAGAAGAAATGAGAACTATTATGTACTGCTGTCAATCTTTTATTATAAAGCTTATAGTGGCATGTCTTTGTTAAATAATTATATTGTTACTGAATGAAGTCCTTGAAGTTCCTTAAATGTTTTGTCCTGTAAAATGATTTATTGCGCTCATTTATTAAATGAACTTACTGTTATGAAAACCTTACATTGTTTTTATTTTGGTAATTACTGGTATACATGACATAAAGAGGCACTGCAGTATTTCCATGTGCTCTGGCTTTTATCATCATACCAACATCCAATGTTGTTGTCCAGCATACCAGCATCACCCACCCTGGCTACCATCCCTAACATCTAGCACAGCATCCCATCCTGGTGACCAGCAAACAGCATCCCATACTGGTGACCAGCACACCAGCAAACAGCATCCCATGCTGGTCACCAGCATACCAGCACCAGCATCCCTTCACCAGTATCCCATGCTGGTCACCAGCACCAAAAAACAACATACTGGTTTGTTTTTCCAGCAGGTCGATTTAAATCCCTGAACAAATCGGATATGTGGACAGTGATTCAGAGGTCTGGAACCAGGCAGTAGAAGTATGAAGTAGCACAAAATGGAAATACTAGAAAGGGAAAGCACAGCTACCTCAAAATGGTGATTATGTGTGCCATATGTGAACGTGCTTAGTTACACTCCAACACTGGAGGAACTGGGCATTCCAAACTGGGAGAAAATGGGTTGAATAATAGAAATATCTGAACTTGTCCCTGTTGTTACTGGTTTGGATACATGAACATAAGCTCATTCTGTGGATGAAGATATACATTTCCAGTGAGCTGGCGGCATGCCAGACAGAACTGAACAGCAGCTAACGAAGCCACTCAGAAAACAAATACACAATAACAACCCACAACACAATGCAACATCTTTAGTGCATTTCTTGGTTTTCCAGTCACAGCTCTCTGTATTGTTTGTTGATTAGTCTCACAACCTGTTGACTGCCTACTGGGCAAAGTTAGAGAGCTGTAACTAATGCAGCAACTTAAACAGAATCAGTCCATGTCTGCACATCTCTATGCCTCTTAGACATTAGCCCCACTGTGGCTCCAGGTCCTCCTCCCAGCCAGATCAACATGTTTAATAGACGAAGCACTTAATGAAAATAAGACAAAGAGCCTCTGATTGGACAATCAGAGGTAAATAATAACTCCATCTCTTTGCACTCAGGGGCCGAGGGGAATGTAGATGTGCCTTGTCTCCATCGATGCACAAATGTTACTCCACACTAACGTTATTCTTTTATATTATCAAAGTAATTAAGGCCACAGGCACAGTTTCATTTAATGGGTGAAGCTTGTAAGACATCATCATCAAATCATGACATCTGTGCTCTTACACTGCAGACAATAAAGCCCTCCTTAAAGAATGCACGGCCAGAAAAATGAGCCCAAGAGTGTAGCTTGATAGCCGTCATAATCTACCTAATCCAGCCAACTTTAGTGACTCAAAAAAGGGCAGGGGATTAATTAAACGATGGCTATTGATTGAGGCATTAGACCTTCAAACTGTCTGAGAGGAATTAAACTGTTTGGGAGTGTGCCTAAAATACCAAGAGAGTCTCTGCAGCGGGGTCTAGAGAGGGAGGGAAGGAGGGTGGTGGTACATTATCGCCTTGGCAAGGTAAACTGGACCTCCAATTGGACGCCTGAAGCGATGCCACGGCTCACAGATCATGAGCCTCAGTAGCTAAATCACAAGCAAAACAGCCAGAGGAGAGGTAAGGAGCTTTGATGTGGGATGTATTTCAGTTTCATGTCAAGGACATGCTCCTGTTATTGCATCCTGTTCTGTCTAAGTTGATAACATTGATATGATAACAGTAGCACTGTGTAGAACTTGGATCCTGTATGTTAGTATAGAGTATAACTGTGTGAGTCTTTATTGAAAGGGGCAGTGGTGGAAAGTAACAAGGTACATTTACTCAAATACTATACTTAAGTACAGTTTTGAGGTTTACTTGAGTATTTTTATTTTCTTCTACTTTATACTTCTCTCAACTACATTTCAGAGACAAATATTGTACTTTTTACTCCACTACATTTATTTGATAACTTTAGTTACTCCTTTGCAGATTCAAATTCATAATGCAAAATATACAACAAATAAATGATGATGTAATATTATAGATTAAGAGAAAACTTTATTGATCCCTGGGGGACAAATTCACAGTCTACCCAGCAGATAAAGCAGTTGAGATGAGCTCCATCTTTACCAGTTGCAGCATTAAAGTGATGAACACATTAATGCATCAATAATTATCATCCAATAATATAATATATATTATTCTGAAATGGGCCATTCTGCATAAGGAGTGCTTTTACTTTTGGTACTTTAAGTATATCTTGATGCTAATACTTTTGTACTTTTACAGTAAAATTTTGAAAGCAGGACTTTTACTTGCTGTATTTTTACACTGTGGTATTGCTGCTTTTACTTAAGTACAAGATCTGATACTTCTTCCACCTCTGGAAAGGGCCAATAGTTCAGCAACCAGCTGCATCTTAAAAATATTCCTTAAAGGAATAGTTCAATTTCTAACTTTAAGAATGCACACACAGAGAGGTGCAGACCAGCGTCAGCTTCAACGCAAGTCAATCAAATTTAAAACACATTGCACAACTGTTCTCCATCACACCATGCTGGCATGAGGTGAACACACAGCACCACCAATCTGCAGCCAGAGGCAGATGGTGTGGGTTTTTGGTGAAGCCATTTATATGATTGCATCAGTCCGACACAATTTTCATCATAATTCTACTGTATCTCACAATAATCACATCATATCGTAATTGATGTAATACATTTCAAGAACAAAACATGACACTCCACTTTTGTTAAACAAAAACAAAAGTTAGAAAGGAGGCTATGACAAACAGAATTAATGAGACCTGGTAATCCGCCGTTGGTGTGTGTGGTTATTTTATTCCTCAACTCCTGTTTCCTCACATTTTTTCCTGCATCTCTCCCACTGAGGATATGAGGAAAAAAGATGCAAGTGAGGGAAACGAGGGAAATCAAGGGAATTGAGATGTACTCATTCTTTCCTGGTCTGAACCCCCCAATTATTATCCTGTATTAGCACCTAGCACCTATATTCACATATTGGATAATTGTCTTCTCATCTTTTCAGACTGTCTTTGGATCCCATTTGAAATGGTTCTCTTTTGTTTGGAAGTTAAATTACGCATGTCTAGTTATGTAGGTTTTCCAGGGGTCCGATTGTGATTGATCTCTGTCCAGATATTTACATCAATTGAATGTTATTAAAGCCTTCCCCCCTTAGTTACTGTCAAGCTTTCTGTTGTCATACGGCACATACAATGGTAACTTACAGTGGTAATGGTGGCAGATTTACTATCAAAATTCTTAGTAATTTTTCAAACAATGGGTCATTGATTTCAAACAGAGGCAGACAACAGCAGCTTCTCATTTCTAGTCAACTACAGCTGAGTTTGCTGAAATGGGTGGCAGGCAGATTTTTGAATTAAAATGATAATCCTGTAAAAGGGACCTGCACCTGATGGCTACGTGGGCTAAAAGTCAGCATCCTTACCAATTGATAATCCTTGTAGAAGACATGGAAATGAAAAAAACAGCATTGTTCTTGTATTGCAGCTTCAAGAGAAAAGGTTTTGAGAATGAAAACTAACTGATATGTTTGCCAAATTTAATGCTATCTTGGGTAACGCTTGGGGTTGCTGGAGTGTAAACTTCCCCAAATCCAGTAAAGATCGGTACAGATCCTGACACAAAATGGTGTTCTAGAAACTCCCAGCAGCATTAGAGCTAAGATGACCAGATCTGATAATGTCTACTTCTACCACTTGATTAGAGGAAAATTCATCACATTATGTAATTGTTTAAATATTTCGAAGCACTTTAGAAGAGGTTCATGTAATAAAAAGCTTGACATCAAAGTGTAGCAAAGCTTCGAAATGGGGCTAAATACTCTGTGGAAATAAAAAGATATCCAGTGAACAGTATGATTACCATGTCATACAAGCTCTTGTGGGTCAACTTAGTGTCGAGCAAGCGCTTTCCTGTGTCAAAATCCCACCGCATGCATACATTCATGCCTCTCCTTGCATGCATAAGAGCCATTTCAATGCCACCATGACCTTTCGTTTTCCCCAAGCCCTACAGGGGAAGTGCCGAAAAGGCAAAACCTGCAGATTAATCACAATGCCTCCCTAACACAGAGCTTTGATATCACCCCGAATGAAAAAAGCAGAATGAAAGAGTGTTCCTGCAATACTACCAATCGGATTAAGTTTCCTCCTGTCCCCGAAATGTGCAGATTGGAGATCAAAGTGTGAAGATTGTTAAAGCTCAGTTCTGCAGCTCTGCTTCAGCACAACTTCCTGCTGTCTCCCTGATAAAAACATCTCTCTCATCTGCTCAGTGTCCTGTGTGTGATGCTGATGCATTTTCTTTGATTGCACAGAAAGTCAATACCTTCAAGAACATTCCATAAACCCACCAGGAATGATGTCCAAATTAAATGTATCTCAGATTACATTTCTTTTTAGTTTCACTCAGCGTGTCCGTCATGGCTCCAGATACATTTTTCCAACATAACCTTGCCAAAACATAAAAGAGTGTGTGTCTGGATCAAAGCCTGTGGCCTCACACTGCTCAGCTCATTTACATGGCGAGAAGGTCAGCTGCAAGCTCGTCTTGCCAGACGAAGCCTCTGGAAGATTTGAATTATTTACACTTCATTCCCCACTCTCAGGACAATGGGTAATTGTGCTATTTTGCAGAAACAATCACATTACTATGAACAGTGAAATAAGAAAATTGAAAGAGAGAATTTGTTTCTTTTATTTGACTCTGTGACTACTTTACCCTAGGGATAACTAGGCCATAACAAAAGGTTAAAAAGAAAATGAAAACATACAGAGGATATTTGACATAAAAAAAACCCAACTACTTAATATTGTGGGGTTTTTTTTTTTTATCATCTTCTATTTTCCATCCACAGGTTCCATTCAGGTTTTTCAAAATTCACTCTCTAATTTCAAATTGACTTTATCCATTGGCCAGATTTCCTCTTTAATATATGTAGCTAGATGTAAACGCTGTTCATGCCACGGGATGGTACTGTCCCCTTTTAGGTACATTGGGGAGGAGCTTAAGGGTAGACAAGGGAAGCCATTTTGTTTACTACAGAGTTCACTTCGAACATTTGGATGTGATCTAGAAATATTTTATTTTTTAACATATTTAGATGTCTTAAACATGAAGGTTAATCTCTTCTTTGTACAGTCGTGTTGGGGTCCCCTAATATGTGTATCTGTGTGCACTTAATCTGAGTCACGACAGTGATGTTTGCTTAGTTAGCAAGTTTGTTTTTTGCACACTTTTTCGATAGTTACACTCTTTTTTACACAACCTTATTTTTGAGTTTATTTTGTTTTTATTAAGAATATGCTTGTACTCTGACTTTATGGTACACCACTAGTGTACAGATACTTCATAGTATAGTGTGGAGTGAGAAATCAATGATGATACAGTTCATTTTCAGAAATTAATTAACAGAAGCAAAAAGCATGTTTCTTAAGGGTCACATATTATACAAAATGCACTTTTTCATGGCTTTTCAACATAAATATGTGTCCCTGGTGTGTCTAGAGACCCCCAAAGTATGAGAAAAGACCACCCTCTCACTTATTCTCTTTCTCCACCTTTCAGAAAATGTGTGTTCCAAAAAGCCAGTCAGATTTGCCTCCCCTTCTGACGTCCCAAGGGACTTAGTGCCACCTCCAGCTAGGTGACCATCCCTTCCCAGAGTAAACGTAGTGAGTCTACCTCGCTGTCTGCCATTGTTATTTCCTCACAAACGCTGGCTCTTGGAACATGGAGATGCTGAAGGAGAACCAACACAAAAGTCTTCATGTACTCCCATCATCTGCGGATGTAACGTTAGACCCAGTGAACTGACTTTATTTTTGTCCCCACAACAACTGGAAAACTCTTTCACAAGGAGGGCCAGTACAAAGCAGGATTCAAAACTCAAAAAGTCAGAATGTCCAGGAGAAACTGTGTGAACGTTAAGCCTCTTATGAAGCAAAGTAAATAACCAGCACAGTGGGTTGGATGTGGGTTCTTTCACGCTGCTTTTTGTGGAATGTAACGTTAGCTCAGTCGGCTTTGTTAAATGAAAGCCCCTTCTGCTCCGTGAGCCTCGCCAGTATGTGTGCGTGTTGCTGCTGAACGTAACGTTACTTGATAGACATGCCCTGAAGGTACACATGTGAAAAAGAAATGGTCAAACTGAACGGAAGGTCAGAAACTGTATTTCCTTTGCCTGGCAACACTGTGTAACTTGGAGTAGCACCAAGCCACTAACTTTCTCATACAGCAGTAGTGGCCCGCTGGACACTGTGTGTAAAGTCACGCCGAGGCTAATACAACCATTCTGATTCACAGATACACTTAGTGTTTCTGCAATACCAGTATTAGTGACACCCTAGCAGCTCCCTTGCAGTTCCAGTGTAACATATCGGAATACTGGCAACTGACCAAGGTCTCTCCTGCTGCGGTCATGTAGTCTTGCATTGCATTACAAACAGCACCAAACCTCATTTGGAAAATGTCGATTTTTGCACTGGGAACTCACAACTTTATAAGCTTTTGGTATGTCACTACGCAAGATACACTTGAAGTCAAATGTTCTGTGTAATCAGTTTCTTCCTCCATACCATATCATATTTTTCCTTGTTTGTAGCTGTTGCCATAACAACACATATGAGATGAGGTTGGTGTGACCTCTTAACTTTTTCCTGTATACAGGCCAGCACATCACTACAGTTACCTGCAACATGGGATGTTGGCTGCCAGACCGACCCACCACAGAGACATGCTGTTGGCACACAATTGTCTTTGAGGACTCTTCATCAACAGGACAGGTTTGTAGCCTGATACATTAGGACTACTTTTGATATTAACAATGAGCTATTTCGGCGTTTAGTAGCTGTGCTTCTAATGTAATATTGCTATTTGTCTAATGTCATATTGCTTGGGTTTCATAAAAACATACTGTCTGTTACAGCTGCCCAAGCTACTGTGCAGCTCCTCAGCCCTTTCTAACATCCACACCAATAAAGAGACCTACCTATCTGAGCTACCTATGACCCTGCAGACTCTGTCACAACTTTCACAGTCGACAGACATGTTATGAGTTACTCAAATATCCATACAGATGTGTGTGTGTGTGTGTGTGTGTGTGTGTGTATTAGCTGCCAGTTTATTAGCTGAAACTAATGCAGTCTAATACAGTGTGTGAACCTTTTCTGTACTGTTGTTATAGTCTCAGTGACAGGCAATATAACATTATGTAAAACGTTAGCTAACAATAGTTGGTAACGGTATAGTAATCAGGTCTCTGAATGAAATTGCCCCACAAAGTTTGCTATTCAAATAAATGTTTAGCTAAAAGGAGCTAGCCGAATCACAACAACCTTTATGGCTTGCTGACATGTCATATGAATTTCGCTCAACTTACCTGGGTTTGTGTGGATCAGTGGAAGGATATGTCCAGAAAACTGTTGAGCCACAAAAACTAAAGAAGATCAACTTCAGCCAACCAAAGAGACATCTCACATCATGCACCGACACCCCAAAATATACCAGGTAGATAGATAAGAGCGAAACACTGCTTCTGAAGACATGTATATAACATAAAAGCATTATAACATAAGGGCCTAATTGTGCCCTTAATGTAGTTCTGTACAGACACTTAATTATCAATGTGAAGCTCTGAAATAGGCTACGGTTATGATCACAGAGACAGAAATAACTTTCTCAGAGTATCATATAGCCTAACTTGGAGCACAAAGAGACAATATGGATGATATTATTGTGAACAGCCATATCCCTACTTTAGAGTAGTAGTCAGAGTAGTCAGAATTTATCAGTGGCCGGGCCATCTAGCGTAATTCCACACTAATCACTTCAATCCCAATTCAATTATGCAGATAAAATAATTTAAATAAATTTGTTCCAACCAAGAAATACTTTGTCTGAGAAGCATTCTGTGAATGTTGACATGCATTGTAAGTTTTACCTGTGAATGAATCATCACGCTTTTGTTATTCCATTTCATACATTGTAGAAATCTGTAATAATTTCACTAATTTGTCGGCGGAACTAAATTAAAAACCATATGATTTAATGTCTCAATCATTTTAATAAGTTAACTGATAAAAGTGTTATTGTAAAACCACTTCCTCTCATGTGATATTGCTTACATATATCCATTTCCTCCTACACACAGCAATTACAACTGAAGATCTTCAGGCACTCGAAACATTGTCCAAACACTGCTCTGTTTTCATCCATCAACACAGCTGCAGACTCAAGACACAGATACAGCATCAGAAACAGAATACGAACTCCCTGAGCCCCTGACAGATATCTATGACCCATCTGCTTGTGACCTGTCGTCAGCTAACCTTAAAGAGAAGTGCAAAACCAGCTGTGGCTAAATGAGAAGGCAATACACAACTAACAGGCCGGCACATCTACAGGATGTTACTAAAGACCAGGCAAAGTGCACAACATGAACATACACAGAGTGGGACATATAACGGGCAGTAGCTTTCGCAGGGTTGTTAAATACAAGGACTCTTCATTTGAAAGTGTTGTTAAACAGCTCATGTAGTATGAATCCACAGATCCCACTCTTCCAGCTGTCATGTGGGGAAGACAAATGGAAGATACTGCTCACTGCTCATGTTACCAAACAGAAATGAAGAAGATACACATGAACTTTAATCTAAAAGCAGATGAGCCATACCTGGCTGCTTCTCCTGATGGGGTATTCTCTTGTAGCTGTGGAACAGGCGTGCTGGAGAAGCGTCCATACAAGTACAAGGAAGGACTAGAGGGGTCAGACTCTGATGCATCCTTTTGCCTTCACGGAATCTATGAACTGCGACCTACCCACCCATATTCAACTAGATTCAACTACAGATGTATGTTTGTCAATGGACATCTGTGATTTCATGGTGTGGACCAAGACAAGCAGGCCTGGGAAGTGCTGCAATCATATCTCTGCGACGTGTCCCATGTCCACCTTTCCTGTGGTGTCAGGGATGGAACATAATCTGGACTATCACAATCCATGGACGGTTCTCCTGATAAGAGAAAGAGAAAATATATTTACCATCCATCTTCTTTGCAGCTGATGCAGTTTACTGCACAACAACTCCTTGTCATCTCTGCTAGATATGCTGTGAGGAGTGCTGCTTTCTGCCCCCTGGTTGCGCGTGCGTCTCTGTGATGACGTTGCACAGAAACCGTCTATAAATACTAAAATACACAACATTTATATCACACTTATGAGGCTACATCAACAGTGGGAGTGATCCTTATAGAAATTAAAGAAGAAAAATATTTGAGTGTCAATAACTAATAAAACTAATGAAATACATAGATTCTAGAATTACACAATTATGATGGGCAGGTCACTTCACTGGTCACCTTATGGGATTAAAAGTTTTGTTCTGTCATTTTGGTTTCCTCTTGTTATACTGTAATCACTGTGGCGTTTACCACTATGATCACTACACACCCTGTGTATCATCAGTTGTACATAGTTGGCCCTGATAAAACATGAGAGTATAATGTACAAGTAACACTGAATCTGACATGTTTTACAGATCGTCTAAGTGAGTTGATTAAGTGCTTGAGGAGGTTCCTGGACTCACCAGACTCTCCTCACAGAAACCATCAGTTATAGCTGGGCAGGTGTCGTGCGTCAGTACGATGTAACTAATGTGTAGTCAGGGTAACACATGGAGGCAGTTGCTACAGTAATCACTACACTATTACTTTGATTAGTTTCATACGTTTATGAGGTGTCTTTTTACCAGAAATTTGACTAATGTTAGCAGTAGCAGCAGCATTATTTACCTGAGATTACCGGAGTTGTTCATTTCTCTCAGATTTTGGATCAGATTCTTACTCAAACGAGTTGTGAAGTTTTTGGTTTAGAAGCAGTTATTGTGGAGATATTCACAGTAAAAGTGCAGCTAAACTCGGTTACGGTGGTTCCGTGGCTGCAAAGAAAACGGCAGAGTGTGACTGTGGGAGCTGACCGAGCAGAGCACACTGGGCTTTTAGGGAGGGGGGCCTTTCAACCATAGTTATTATCCCATGTAGTAGAGTAAAAAA
>NTHP01000338.1:581339-606202 GCA_003416845.1 Oplegnathus fasciatus
TATACAGTATATATGCCTTAGAGCTCCATTGTTGTCCAAAAACTATTAAAACAAACTGTTGCACTGGGTGACATGTTCCTTCATTGTAAAAAAAAAAAAAACAGAATAAGCCTTCAAAACCCATTATGTGTCATTTGTATGTAACTACAGAATGCAAACTTTTCCTCATGTTGTTAAAACTAGCTGGTCATGCACATTGACGAGAGACCCTGAATGCTCTGCCATGTTTGTTGTAGTTAAAGTATATATCACCAACAGCATGCAGGAAGTTATGCATTTTAGCCTTCATTTATTGTTATCTTATGATCATCATGATCAACTTTTTCTTACAGCTGAAGCTCAGAAAGGACACCTGAGGATGACACACTACACTGAGCCTGGTGAAAGTTAAGATGACAGGCAGAAAAAGTCAACAAACAAAATACAGTATCTACAGTTCACTTTCAAAGCTGGTTCTTGACTATGTGACGTAGTCATGTAATGTGATATAATGTTCCAGAAAATCTACTGTAATACGTGGACCAGGAGGTAAGATCTTTCTCTCTTTTTACTTTTTGTACTCTTTGCTTTTGTATGCATTATGTAAGCAGCTAATAAGTATAGAGTATAATTCAACCTCGAAATATAAAATTAAGTTATTTATGTATTTGATGAGCGATGGTTGAATACAGCGAGTTAATTGCTCCCATTGAAATATCACGCAACCCTTTCACAATTTGCACGTGGCCGGGGGTATTCAAACATCATAGATAAGAAGCCTTGTCTTTGTGGAGTACATTTCAAATAAATCTTGTCTGCACCAAGATTATCTGAATTAACACAGAGAGAGAAAACACACGAGTACGTGTGAAGCCCATAGAGATCAAACAGAGCACAACAGCAGTGAGAAAGTCATCTGAAGGTAGACTCGCTCGCCTGCTCCCTGTGTCTATTTAATTTCTGATTATCGCACAGATATGCGGTGTGATCATTACAGAGCGACGCCAAATGCCCATCACCCTGTTTGCTCAGGGCTCTTCTCCTTGGCAAGGCAATGGCTGATGAATATTTAAAGCTCTCACTAACAGAAATAGATTGTCGGGGTCATATGAGGTGTCTGCACAAAGTGTCCCCCATCCTATTTCGATGGCCAAACTCAAGGATGCTCAAAAGCTCATCAAAGAACTGAAGGCTGACATGCTGATCTGAGGCCAGCTCTAACAGGAACATGAGCAACATGATCAACAAGTCTGTGGATGTCCATTTATTTCCTGCAGAGTCGAGTAACTAAGGTGATTCAGCCAAGTGTGGACGGTCAACGTGTCTGAAAACAATCCCTATGAAAGATGACGCTTCACTTCAACAGGCAAAAAAGCACTGAATTGCACTACTGAAGCTGTTTGTAAATTATTCACTAAGTTCTTTCTTACATCTAAGACTAGCTTGTTTCAGACTAGTGAAACCAGACTAAGAACCAAGGCCTGCTGTGATCCCCTCTACCACCACCATCAGGTCAATGTTTTCACTTATCCAGTGAAATATCTCAACATCTACTGGATGAACTGGCACAGCATTTTGTACAGAAACCCTTGGTGTCCAGGCTATGTATCCTAATTGACTTTGATGACTCCAGACATTTCGTCTTGTTCCACCATGAGGTTGACATTTGTGGCTTTGAGCAAAATGCCTCGACAGCTGTTGGATGGATTGCCATGAAATTTGGTTCACACTCTCATTTCCCTATCGAGGTGAATTGTAATAACTTTGCTGACGTCATAATGTTTCCTGTAGCGCCATCATCAGGTCAAACGTTTAGTTTGTCCAATACTTTGGTTTATGACTAAATAACTGCAAAACTAATGACATTTCCAGTAGCCTCAGCTGCACTTGGTGTTTGTCTGATATTACTGCTGCTTAAAGGTAGAACGAGTAGGATTTGTCGGTTGCTGTTTGTAAACACAACATTCAAAGTTGGCCCCTCCTCCCCGGCTCAAAGCACACGCACTTCTGGTGGCAACTGGTCACTACGTTTTTATAGAGTCCTGCCCTCGCACCCTGCACGCTGTTATTGGCTGGGGGCTACACACCACTGTCCAAAGGTGATACCCAGAAACGTCTTGAACAAAGCAAAATAAGAGGCAGAGGGCAGGGTCTCTGCAGATACAGACATCACTACACACTTCTAGTGGGTCATAAGTGATGATTGAGAGGGATTATTTTTGTAGGAGTCTGTACATTGTTTTTTAGGAAAGTCCTACTTGTTATACCTGTAAGTAAGTAGCCCAAAACTATATGTTATAAAAGGCCAAACAAGGAATATGTTATTGCCTGATCAGCCACAGACCACTGCATAGATGAAATTACAGCTTCACTCAAAGCAGAGAAACCATCCGCCAAGTAGTGAACACACCTGAAGCCTTAGCATACCAGCTGCCAGAGAAGTGATTGCATCACCTTGACAAAAGAGGGTCTTTATTGCTGCTTTTCAACGTGACTTGAGCAGCCGTCTTGGTGCTGCCCACTCCGTCTGGGGATAAATCAGGTTAGCAGTGGATTAGGCTGAGGCACCTTGTTTGTGTAATGTACTTTATTTTCCTCAGTAAACCTTCACCAGTGTCAGGAGGCATTAGTGCAAAATTGTCAATCTTCCTCTCTCTCTGTCTCCATCCTGCAGCTGCTATTGCTCGCTTTCTCTCTGTCAGACGTTCTCCTTGGAGATTTGGTGAGGCTGCAGGATGATAGTAACTTCAAGTGTATGTCTCAGCTTTTGAGAGCTGATATGGGTAGAAATGAATGCTGCGACAGGGAGAGACTTTGATCTACTCATAATCCCGGCTGTAAGGTCCTGGCTCTGGCAAGTGACAAATTGTCAACTGCTAATCATGTCAGCGTGATGGAAAAGCAGCTCTTTTCACCTTGAGCTAGTTGTCTGCATTATACAGACAACATATTTTTGTGTTTTTCAAAGCCTCCGAGAACTGAAAGACAAAGCAACGAATCCACAAAGGATCTGAAGGCTGCTTTGCCCATCTTTTCATTTGAGAACCATTTAATCATTTTTCATCTCTCCGTTTTAGGGAAAATTAGTTGATGTGAAGCCATTTCAAAAACTGGAACAGATGTAAATTGAGAGTGTGCTGGCTCAGACACTGTTTATCTAATGAATTCATGTAATGCAGAAATTATCCTTTCTCTGCCAAAGCAACTGTCGGTGTAGGCCAACACAACCACACAGTTACTTTCCTTAAAACCCCGGTCCAGCATCATCAGGTCATTTACACAGAAATGTTTGCTTTAGTCATAAATAGCCGTGAAATCATTTGCAATTATGCCACATAATCAGGATCTTAAATGGCTGGATAAGTCAGATCCACTCTTCCTCTTTATTTCCCCGTTACTTTCAAACCATTCACTGTGTCTGGAATAATATGTCTTTATACTTCAGTGCTTATGGTGCTGTTTCTACAGAATGCACTTGTCAGTGTGTCTATTGTACTGATGTTATTCAGATTTTCTGATGATGATGTTTGAACGTCTGTAGGTGGCACTCTTATGTCAGCTGTGTTGGCTACTTATGCAACTGTAACTACTGTAAACTACCTGACGAAGAGCCAATTTTGGACTGAAAATTTTAAATTGTTGTAATGTAATAAAATGTGATAATGATAATAATAATAATAATTAAGTGAGCATTCTACAGTGTTGCATGTCTTTGGGCAGCAGTGTTAAGCTAACTGCCAAGTATGTTTTGTATTTACACATTAATGTCAATAAATCACCTTGGCTGAGCTACAGTCACAGTCACATTTTGGTGTTGTTTTTGTCTCTGTTCTATGGCAGTGGTTCCCAAACCAAGGGGTTGCAAGAAGTGCATTTACATCAATTTAAGTAACCGGGTATCAGTTTGCTGCTTTCTGCAGCAATAAGACTTACATGAAACATCATGTAAAACCAGGTTTCAGTAATTGAGGTAGGGGATTAGAGAAACCCGATTCTCTCAGCTTAATTTCTCTTGAAGAAAGATGATTTCTAGGCATGTATATGCATATCCAGGTTTCTTATGATAGAAAAAGTATTGCTGTGACAGCAGTGTGGCAGGATGAAAGGAAAGATCATTACATTTTGCTGTTCGTCTTTGTATTCCAAATAATTCAATTCAGAGTCTAACCAAAACTGGCACTGACCTTGTCTGCATGTAAATGTTCTGCTGTGTCGTTATTGACATTCTGTCTCCAGGGTTGGAGAACAGCCTGTCTGCTGTAACTCTGGTGCCAGTGAAACCCATTATTATCCAAAACCACGAATGGGAACAGGACTGTGGACTGAGCTATCTTCTTCACCCGACCAGAGCTGGCTGAAAGTTTTGTAAAGTGTTGCAGTGTGTGTTGGTTGGTTGGCTGATTAGCTAGTGCTCTGCTCCACTGACATTGGTGTCTGGGTGATGCTGTATTAAGTTTTAACAAAATACTTCACCTTCATCTTGCAAAGCTAATTATTAAGTTATTCAATCCAAAATGTGCCAAAACACTTTCCTTCTTTGAAGATGAACTACAAGTTAAGTATAGTGTGTGTGTGTGAATCCCCGAGCAGCACCAAAACATATCACATCCAGCCAACTCTGAGAGAGAGAACTCTGAATTCAAAAAACCTCTGAACGCCACCATAATGTCTCCATCACACTTAGCCAAGTTAGGCTGAATGAAGATGTTATCACCCTGCAGTGAGAGAGAGAGAGCGAGACAGATCAGCCGGTCGAGCTGCCACGTGTGATTGAGTCTACCTGAGAATGCCCGAGAGCTGGCCCACACGAGAATCAACACTTCTTCTCCCTCCCCCCTCCAGAGGAACTTCTCCCCTGACCATACATATTTTTGGGTACTACCTTTATTAAGTTGTGTTAACGCTACAGATGGATGAAAGATGAACACACACATAACACAACACAAAAACTGTAAAGTTTGGTCTGAGTGTGGTAGAGAAAAGGTCATTTTGTAACCTAAATCAAAAGGGTTTAATCCTCTGTACAGTAGTTATTTTGAAATATCACAGACTCTCCAGACTTTGTTGAACTTTCACCAGTCTAAACTATACTTTGTCAACCTCAACTGTACTTTGGCTGAACTGAAATGTGCTTAATTAAAATCTAGCATGTTAACCTAGAGTTATCACGTTAAAGCTGCACTAATATATAGTTTCATATGAACCATAGGTCAAATGATAATGTGTAAGAAAGAGGTTGCTGGTAGTGACACATCCACAGAGAACTGTCACCTGATTCTGCAGTTCCCCTCAGCTCTACAGGGAGTTATGGTGTCTTTTAGGTCATTATTTTGCTTTTCTGGTCTATAACTTCACTGTTTTGGTTCACTCCCAGCAGCAGTAGGCTAAACCCGCTGTAATATAGGATTATTACCAACCTCACTTTTGGTTTTGCATTCATATAAAGTAGTTAAGATAATGCGGCTAAACTGGCTGTTGTGTTTCTTTCTCCACTGGACTTTGCTGTAGCAATGTTGCCATGTTCCCATACAGTAAATCAGACAGTACTTTAGTGGGGACTGTGTCATCATAACTGATAGAAATAATATGGCCAAACCTATGAGTTGAAAATAAAAATCTTTGAAACTCTAGTACCACTGGACCATGCTAATTCATAAATCAAAGAAGTAACCCATGGTTTAACTGTATGTATTGCAGTTTAATTGTAATCCTGACATAATGCTTCCGAAGTTACCTCCAAACTCTAAAAACTTCTGAAACTAGCCTTGTATTAAAAATGAAACTGCCACCTACCAACCATTAACATGATTTAAGATTTTTGATTATATTGATAACACTATTTCTCTGCAGCATCGAACTCAAGGCAACACAAAGCAACAAAAATGATTGATGTTTTCAATCAAGTTATGTTGGATTCTTTTTTCTGCAGTGATGCTGTCAAGTGGAGGAGGATGTGTTTGCAAGGCTTCTGAAGGCTGGCGGCGGTTTCCGTGGGACTGAGGATGCTGACAAGGACAAGGGAAGGCTCCCTGGAGAGCACACAGGAAATGAAATATGGATTGACCAAATCTATTTCATGTCAGTACACTTTAACAAAGTAAGATATCAAAGCAGTGGGGTACCTCTTAATGGTCATCTGCCTCAAGAACACAGTGTGACAGAGAAAGATATTCCACTGGTCTCAAGGTTTGAATGTGCTGATGGGTGTTAAAAAGGGGGGCTCACTGAATGACCAGGTTGGTGGAGTTGACAGAGTGTGAAGCGATCAAGCATTGATCTGTTTGCCAAGTTTCACAAGCTCACTGTCCTCTGGTGTTCATGGGTGGTCAAGTAAAGAGTTGACTTGTCCACTGTCCACTGCTGTGTACGAATAACTAAAGAGTAATCATACTTATTGTTTAACCTGAACTCTATTAGCATGGGACCAGTGTTACTTGGGGTGGTTGAGTGATTTGGAGGAAGTGAAACTGTGACAGCAAGAAAGAATTCCAATGTAAATGACCCACTGAGCAATTTAACATTGATAAAGGAAGTCTAATGTATCATCCAACCAAGTCTGTAGGCAAACAGTAATTGTTGCTGTTGTTGTTGTGACCACACTCAAAGGCAAAAAGGAAGGCCTGCTGTCATAACCTAAATTTAGTGAAAACAAATTCCTACAAAATCTGCCAAAAAGAGGAGGAGGAATATTATAGTCTCCTTAGCAGCCTACACAGGTCAGCTGCCATTTTTCATCTCTACAGTGGAGCGAACGCTTCAGTGGATGTTCAAGTCACATGCTTCAGGTATGTCGTGATTTATTCGCTATGTCTGTTTCAATTTAACTTTGTCACATTTTGCTTTTATGGAGACACCAACTTTTCCACCTCAGCCAAGTGTAAAAACTTTTTTGCTTGATGTTTCAACTTTTTTCGAATTTCCAGCGTTTCCACTCAGTTTTTTTATGCACAAACTGAAACTGCGCATGAAAACAGGTGGATGGACATGTACTCACAGAGAGTGAGGTGATCGTACAAACAGGGATAATAGCGCACACTTTCAGACAGTCTCTCCTCGAAGGCATTCATGGTGTTGCAGTCATTTCTTAACACAAAGTGACAGAAGTAGTTTTGTCAAGAATGAAAAAAAAAAAGTCAATATACTCAGTCAGTATATTGATAGTATAGACCTCCACTCACCTGACCAATCACTGTGTAAAGTGGGCGTGATTGAGGAATTGTCGGTTACAAAAATTGTTGAATGCAGCCCCTCCAATTTCAACATGGGAAAGACTTGGGGGGGGGAGTATTCAGACACTGTTCATTGAGCCAACAAGTACTGCCTTCAGTACCAGCAGTACGGTTTCATGTCCCATCTTATACTGTAGTGGTGACACTTAACCATGACCACCCTAACTTTAACTAAACTGTTTTGCGTGCCCAATGTTCACCCAACCAATCCTCCAACCTGAAGCACAAGCATTATGTGCACGGCCACAAAAGGTGACTCATCAGCCAAACATGATCATAAGTAGTTTCAGGCATTTGAACACATTATTAACACTGCCATTTCTCTAGTGAACAGTCTCGCTCTACCATGCTGTAGATCAGGAATATCCATTGTGAATGGTCAACAGTCAAAGTTTTGCACATACCTTCAGTATGTACAATCTGCCAAATATGTTTTTCTTTTTTTTTAAAGCAATGCAGGCAGCATTACTTTCCTCAAAACTATATTCACTTATGTAACATTGCTGCATATGAACATGGAGGTATGGTTAAAAAAAAACAAGTAATAACTAAGTAATACATACCTAAACGTGGATGAAACAAGGGTGAGGGGGTATCAATAGGGGTCCACAGCTCAGTTTTGCCCGTGGGCTAACAGACATAGCAGGTGAATTCAGCCGTGGTAGTAATATCACAATATAGAGCTTTTGTCATGTAGAAACCATCTGATTGATGTTTATTAGATACTAGAGTAATATGTTCATAAATATGCATGAGAAGGACACAACAGCTAAACTAATCTCTTTTTAAGTCTATCTTTCATTTAGTTTAAGTGTTGCAAGTTACAGATGAACACTGGTGGATAAACTTTGATTTACTTTCAGTGTAGCTGCAGCTTAGTGGATTAGAAGCTTTTGTGTGCTTAAGCTTCTCTTTATTATGCAACAGGACGCGGTTTGGAATGTGAGACAGCCGAGGCATTGGCAGGCCAGACTGCTCACTGCTCATCTTCTGGCTGACCCCCTCAGCATATCGGTATATTTCCACAGCCCATTGCTATGCATTTGGCTCTTGGCACCGACTGGGCATAATCATCGCCTCAGTCTCATAATGGTGTGTGCACAGTTCTCTCCCCCTCCCCTGTGATGCCAAAAGCCTTGCTCAGCAGTATCAGGACAGGGAATATAAGCAAAACGTAGACAATATATTAAGAATATTTTAAACTCTTTAAAAAGCTAGGAAACATTTGCTTTAAGAAATTCTTAAAAAATCTTCGAGTTCTAAGGTCAAATTCTAGACATGTAAATCAAAATGTCCAGTTCTGATGAGGAAAAAGCACTCCTCCAAACAAAATGATATAAATAGTCCAGAGAGAGAAAATTCCTCTGCTGGAGAGGCGCTATATTGAAGTTCACGGCCTGTAATTATACCATTCCTTTCTTTAGAGGAATGGCCTGAATTCCTCTCAGAATTGTTGATCTTGTGAGTTGTCACCTCAAAGTTAATTTCCCTGGGGAGCGCCATATAAATTGCATGCCACTGAACAGAGGTAATAGCTGTGGACTTGGAGATATGTTTGGCAGCAACTTCCAAGAGGCATGCAGAGAGAGCTGCACTGATTTTTCTGTTACTCACAGCAGCCACTACTTCCCGCTCATTATTTTGCAATTGGGAACAAGTGTTTTGGCTACATCTTTGTATATTGCCTTGTGGTCTCTCAGCAATTTGTTGTTATTATGTTCATATTTTTAAGAGGTGAGGTAAATTTTGTGGTAATCTAAGCTGATACAACTGTTCGGAGTGCATCTGTTGACTGGAGACTGGGGGGGCTTTGGAGGGTTGTAACCTGCAGCGCTGCCACATGAGCTAATTGTTTGTACAGGTAGTTTACAGCAGCCGCCACCACATAATTCTCACAAAGCAAACAAATTCAGCATCACATGAATTATTTATACAATCCCTCATGGAATGTAGGTAAGTTTTACCACACTGTAAGATAGTGTACAGACTCGTAAATATCCAGTAGACATATGGAAAGTCGAGATGCATGATTCCAACTTTTTCTCCCCTGATACAGATTGTGATACCTAAACTTTAACTGTCTGCTGATACTGAGTCCTGGTCTGATAACAGTGTTCTTTTTTCCTGCAATGTAGAATCTGGAAAGCTCTTTATGGGGAACTGATTATCATTTTTGAGGCTGTAGTGAAGAAAACATCTTCATCAATTTGACAACACAAGCGCAGCATTTAGAAAACGTGCTGCAAACACAGAAACGCTGCACACACAGAAAACGACAACCGAAGTGTTTCCAGCCGACCCTAAAAGTGCCAAACACAGCTTGGACACGCTTGTTGCCAGGGTTTGTGACTCATGAAGTTATTGAAGTCTGGTTCGTGTATCGTCTCTTCTTGTTTATGTTGTGGATTTCTGACTTCTGCTACTGCTCCACTCTTTGCAGTGCTGATAGTGACCGCTGCACACGTGAATCAGTTCTACTTGTAACACCCAGAGTCCCTCAAACCTCCAGTACTGGTCATCGTCACCCTCATCAGCGGAGGTTATCACATATTACAATGCTTGGCCTACTGTAGGCTATAGGCCTAGGTCGGGATATTTCTGCTCTCATAATGCTTATATGATTATTATGCAGGCTCCTCAGAAATCATTAAAATGACTGATAGGATTCCACTTTTTTTCGTTCTGCAAGGTCCTGCGAGGTGCGCAGTAGCAGAAGACAGAAATCCACAACATAAACAAGAAGAGATGACACATGGACCAATTCAATAACTTCATGAGTCACAAACCGAGGCAACAAGCGTGTCCAAGCCGTGTTCGGCACTTTTAGTGTCGGCTGGAAACACTTCCGTTGTCGTTTTGTGTTTGCAGCGTTTCTGTGTTTGCAGTGTTTGCAGCATTTCTGTGTTCAAAAAATGTAATATTAAAGAGTTGGTTTGATACTGGAATTACATGGAAAACAATTTGGCTTTAGTATTATATAGATATTTAGAATTTGGAGTGCTCTGCAGCCGTACTTCACAAAGCTAGTACCTACCCTGGGACTACATGGTTTAAAAATGTACACCTCATCCAGGGCATAATTGCAGATTTCGTCTAGATTTTGAAGTATAAAACGTTAATAATGATTATTAAATTGAATGTGAACTTGAATTTTATACTGGCAGACAAGATGCAACCTAAACTTGAAAATGAAATTTCAAACTGTAATTTTGTATTTAAATCTGAATTATGTCCAGATTTGAGCTATTTTGTAATGTAAATGACATGTAAACGATCTATTCCATTTTCATGCCATAATGATCCATGTCATGATTGTTGACTTTGACAGCTTTCACAAAAGAGACCTGGAAGAATCCTGACATTATGAACATTTTCATTGGAAACATGCTATTCAAATGTCAATTTAATTTATTTGATTTATTTTTATAGAATGAAATACTTTGATAAAATGATGTCGACTCAAGGTCAACTTACTATCATTTTTCAGGAGCTATCAGTCACACTTCACAGCAGATGATCAATACTGTGACATTTTTGGTCTGAGCTTCACAGATAAAATATTTTTCACAAAAAACACAGGTTATTCTTATTTCATATCAGCAGAATGTTAAACTGTGATAAAACTCAGCAGGAAAATCATTCCAGACTCTGAATTTGACTTCCTAAACACAGTGCATACGTGCCGGCTCGGTGTTCCTTAATAATGCAAAATAGCAAATTGGATTTTTCTTGACTTTCACATAATTAGAGGAAGGAAAAGGCGACCCATATGGTGCCATTCATAATTGATGGCCTTTTGATAGAAGTGGCCCTCGTATGATACTGTAATGTGCCATGTGAAATGAATCAGTCAAGTGGGTCTTATTTGGTTTTATCCTCCTCAATAGTGTATTTTTGGAATGGGCTACACCGTGTCATTTAATAGGATCAAATGTGATATCATAACCCTGCTCAATGTTTCATAACCATCTAAATGTATTTGGCAACATCTAATCCTTGCAGCCATTGAATTAACTTTTCACTTAGGTGATAGGTTTGATTTGACACATAATGTCAATGTGGATGCCGATTTATGACCAAAGCTTGTAACCTTTTGAATATGACCATGAAGATGTGTCATTAATCCTGAAGGTTAACCACAGCATCTGCGTGACAGATTTCTGATTGTGTTCATAAGGCTCTGTGATTGATACTCTGGCACATGTGCCCTACTGAGACCTGCAACTGCTTTATGCTTTGGCTGCACAATAAGTCACCATTACGCCAGAGCACGCCATTCATCACAGAGCTCACTAATTTCCCCCCGGATGTAATAAGGCTTCTTTTATTAGAAATAAAAACAGCTTTTCTGTCTTATTTTGATTCACATTCTGTGTTCTGTGTCAAGCTTGATTATTTATGTCCACAGACACACGCACACACACACACATCCACAGAAACAGACACACATCTGGGTCTGTATTTAACAAGAGCATCAGTCCTAACTGGCCAAAAATTCTAATGCATATTTGATCATACTTCTAGGCCTAGGAGTGAAAGCATTTATCAACTTTCTTAACTGAGGAAATCCCTCCCATCTCTGCTGATATTTAGGAGAGCTCCAGTTGGAGTTGCCAGAAGATGGCGTTCAGGCAGAGAGACACATTCCCTGGAGGGAGAAATGTTAAGTGATGACAAAACTGTTATCAAAAGATACCGCTTCACAAAAATGATTTAATTTTTTTTTAATCTTGTGTGGGATGCATAAAAGAGCAAATGCTCTCACCACAAAAAGCAAGGTCCTCAAAACCTCACAGCGACAGGGAAGACAGCCGACAATTTCCGCAGTAATAAATCAATCTTTGGTCGCATTTACAGCTCCTGAGATGATGCCTGCCCACCACTCAGAGTGAGGTCATGGAAAAACAAGCTGCATTCATGCAAATCATTGGTTTATAAAGTGACTTATTCATTCATACATTTAGCTAGTTATTTATTTAAATATAACCAGTGGTGGAAAGTAACTAGTACATCCACTCAAGCACAGCACTTAAGTACAATTTTGAGGTGCTTGTGCTTGTACTTTACACAGTACTTGCACTCGACTACATTTCAGAGGGAAATTTTGTACAGCCATAGTTACCAGTTACTTTTAGGTTAAGATTTTATACATTTTAGACAGGCAAACTATAATGAGTTTATAAAATGATACATTGTTTAGGATCAAACTACTCAAGAATTTATATGGAAGTTCAAATTAGTGCCACCTCGACTTGCTACAACAGTATACTGCTGCTTAGACGTTATTAGTAATAATAGTCTCCTAATGTAATATATGACATGGCAAAATAATGCTGACAGGCGGCATTCTGCTGCCTAATGTTGGTGATGTTTACTATATGCCATTCACAAACTAGGCTCCCCCCCTTTTTTTCTTTTTTTTCAAATAATGGTGGGGTTAACATATTAAGACATAAGACCGTGTACTGGATTTTACCTGTTGTAATTACGTTGACTTATATGAAGATAGGAGGATCCCCCAGAGTCTAGGTGCTGGTGGTGGTGGAGTAGAGCCAGCAGGTGGTTGATGGAAACTTTCACTTGAGTCTCGCTTGACATCCTGGAGGTCATGGTGGTGATGGAGAGAAGGAGTGTTGTGCAACAGTAAGTCTGACAGACAGAATTGCAGAACAGAACAGCATCCAGGGACTGATGGGCTTCAGGGAGGTGGGCAAAGAGATCATTGTCAGGTATGTTGGAATTTTGAACGTAGGGATTTTGACAGTGTGGGAAAGCAGAAGTGAGGAGAAAAACTGGACAGGAGGAAACAGTACACATTCACCTCTAGAAGAATAAAGGCAGGATGTGAGGGAAAAGAACTTCCTTATTGAACTTTTGCCGAAGCATCACTTTTAGTCTGCTCTCACTAGGGACCCTTGAACATTATTTTTATGCATCCTGCATAGGATCAATCACAAAAAGAATTCAGTTTTTGCCTAAACTGTGTCTTTAAGGAAGCTTTTCCGCAAAACATCTCTCCTTCTGCAGAATGTCTCTGCCTGAACAAAACCTCCTGCAGCTCCTGACAGATTAACATCTGCAACTCTCTTAAGTATCACCTGTGATTCCCTTAGTTAAAATATTGATAAAATGCTGTTACCCCTAGTCCTTAAAGCAGGACAAAATTTGTGTCACTTAGAGAGCCAGTTAAGTCTGATTTCTTACCCTGAGATGCTTAATACTGTAAATTTGGGCCCTAGGCATTGATCCCAGCTTCAAGGCCTATTTCACCACAATTATGCAACATTAAGCAACATTATGCAAGCCCTTTCACCACTTCTATATACTGTGCATAGAAACTCCCTGCCACTCCTTCTGCATGAGTCTGTAGAAACACAAAAGAGATTCATAGCTTATCTTAGGCTGCACGGCATGTACACAAATCTTTTCAATTAAAGCTTTGTTACTGTCCAGGCTGGCCTACTTCTCGTCTCAGAAGCGTGCTGCCCTTTAGTGCAGAGCTACTGTATGTAAAGGCCAGCTTGATAAGGACATTTTTAGCCTTGTTTGTCTTGCACACGTGACGGAATGAGAAAACCCTGAATCGCTGATGACGGCAGATGCACTCGCTGATGAACATCAGCAAACTGTTTCTGCAGCTGCTTTTTCTTTTTTACTGGAAAAGTGAGCAGAACAAACACCAGCACATCCCATCTAAAGTGATAGTCTCCCTGAAGGTCACACACATGATTTTTATGAGCTATTAAGATTTTATGGTTGATAGAAGTCTCCCTCAAAGATTATGGAGGATTCCAGCAGGGACCTTTTAGAGCTAGCTGATTGCTATCTTGGCCTCTGAGCACACAGAACCTCCATCATGCCCGAGCTGGGATCAAATAAAAGTTTCCACTTCATTTTAACTTCTGTACAAAGTTGGATATTGGCCAGAGACAAGGGAACCTTTTGGGACGTGCAGCTTTAGGAGCATTAACCACACACTCATATTGTGAGCAACAATATCAACAGATTACTGAGTGATCAAGGAAACTCAGCCAATGTGATTAATGCTCACCGACCACAGCAGCCAATCAGATTTCACAAAGAAGTTAAGTGCAAGTGTAAAATGGAAGGGACGTTCAGTCCAACTTGTCCAGGCTTACTAGTTTTCTACATTTCAATGACTTCAGGAATAAGCAAACAAGCAAACAACGGTCGTCAGATTCTGACACTGTCATTCTGTCGTTCATCCATTCACTATTCTATAGAGCCTCACAGGGGTCATATGGTCAAAAAGCATAACGTGTGTGTCTGTCTGTGCACAGATTAATAAACAGAGTGAATGGATTGCTAAACTGAGCACACAGTTTAAAGGTATTTGTATGAACAGTATGGCTTCCATGATATACACCAGACATTAAGCATAAAAATGGGGAATTATAATTCTTTCTTTTTTAGTTTTTGTTTAACGTAAGGCAGTATTTAATTGTCATACCAGCTACATGAAGCAAAAACGAATAATGTGTCAGAAAAATATTGAAAATACTATAATATCCCATATGCTGGCCTGTACCTTATCCTCACATTTAAATTATGCATTAAAAATCAAACAGTGTTTAATTTATACATAGTTCTGAGTGGCTCTGCAGAAGAAGACACGTGTTACAGTATTCTATTTTAAATATGTGCTTTCATTTTAAATAACAAATTACATTATTTCACTCTCTGGCCCCCACCTCTTTGATTCTAAGCTGCAGGAAATGGATGGATGGAGTTTCATAATTTGAGCACATGGTGTATCAATCCATTGGCTCAGTTTATTATCCTTATTATTGATTTATTATTGATTATTGATCCATTTACATAGAGTTTCACATCAATACTTTTTTCCCCCAAGGTGCTCTGCACTGTTTTCTTTGTACAATAATAGACATCCAATAGTTTAATCTGAGTAGTAAATTGAGATTTTAGACACTTAGAAATAATTATCATTTAGTGTCATCACTGACAGGTGTCACATGACTGTGATTTTTATATATCAAATGTGATACACTGCATTGTGGGAGTTGAACTCAAAAAGTAGTGTCCATGGCATGGACACCACATATGGTGTCATATGAACACCACAAACTATGATCATGGCTGATGTTAGAAAAGAAAACGTTAGATTTCAGTCACAATGGAAAGGAAGAAATCCAAATTTGGGCCAGTTTGCTTTGATCAGTATACCAATGTAGGGCCATGGCTAACATAATGGTCATGTGATTAGTGAACAATTAAAACTAATACGAATTCTCCACTTATGAGGACTTCATAAAGGCAAGTAGCACTGTAATCTGGATGTTATTTATCTTGTTTGTGACGACTCTGGACAACTTCACATCACGTGTCCAGTCTGATGTATAGTGAATCAAGAGAATACAGTCTATTAGGAAGAAAAAGTGATAGTATTGAAAGGGATTGCAAAAGTATTACGAGGTAACATAAAAGTATTTCAGAAAAAAAAATAGTGAAGCTATGATCTAAATCTATATCCTGTTGAAAACTTTGTAGCTGCACACCATACATACAGTACAATCAATCAGAGCCTCTCACAACACCCGACATGTGTCAGAATAGATCATCAGCTGCTCCGCACACACTGTGAACACGGGGAAAGAGATCCAGGGACCAGTGCAACAGCAGCATTCTCAGACTTAGCAGAAACTTTGAAAACTTAATTGTAAATGGGTCTTAAATCTAATTGTGGGATTTCCTTCCCCTGTCTGTGTGAGAGCCCACACATCCTCAGATGCCCAGAGGAACAGTCCTGATTGGATGGTTTGCCCCTGCAGGGCTGCATCCACATGACCCCCGGGCTCAGTGATTGGTGTGTTTGCTAATCAGAAGTGGCAGCCTGATTACATGGGTGGTCTGGGGAATAAAAAGCCACCGAGGAACCTTGGAGTCACCTTACACCATTGGAGCCTGCGGGAAAAAAAATAACTCAGTGTCAAGTTGGATGTATCCATGTCACCTACACACGCACCTGAGATAATCACCGCAGGCTCTGGAGGGTGGATGGTACAAGGGAATCATGCTACCGCCTCTGTTTCATTAGGAGATGGAGTCAATGAATCAACAAGCTATTTCTAGCCGAGGAGCGTTTAATGAGTTCGGGATCTCATCGCACAGTGATGTGAATATAATTGTAACTGACATTTTTCTTCATGTGTAAATTAGATCTGCTCATAGTGATGCAATGCCTGGCAACAGTTTTCACGGCAGTTAGGATGAGTGGAGAAGTGAATCCATGAACAATGAGTTCCTGTGACTGTAAATGAACTATGCTACAAAGTCGAGGGAATGTCAAGCTTCCATTGCACTTGCAGATACCTTTTCCAGAGACGACTGTTCAAAGGAAATAATGAGTGTCCTTTTCTAACTTTGACTATGCTAAATAATCTTCTCCTCAAGCACTTGAGTCGTGTGCACTCCAGAGCAGCTTCTTTCTTCAGGCTGTGAGACTCCTCAACTCCACCTCATCCTTTGTACTCCATCATAAATGAATGACATGGAACTTTTCTGCTACTGTATGCTGGTTTTGCACATTAACATACCACTACTACATACCTTTAGCACTACCAGAGAGAGAGATGTACAGTATATATGTAACTGTAATACGCCCATACGTCCTTGTAAATATAATTTATTTTTCCTTTTTATTTCTTCCTTTAGTGCTACTTTCATATAGTTTGTTCTATTTTATTGCCTTATTTATTTTGTTTCTGTTCACAGGGGCATTTCTAGGATTTGTTTTTTTTTCCACCTGGACCTATACGCTCTGCCACACACACACACACACACACACACACACACACACACACACACCCTACACACACACGCAGAGTTAGTTTAGAGACCTGCATTTATTTTGACAGGCTGTTACGTTACAAAGAATATCACACTTTCACACACATTACGTTTTTGTCGAGCTTCACACAGGCTTACATTTAAAAGTATATTCGGAGCTACACTCAAAACGTTGAAAAAATTACCTGTCTTTTTATACATTTCCTGTGTGTGTAGCATGGAGGGGGCTACAACTGCACACGGAAAATTATACCTCCAATATAATTAATCAAAATTAAGTTTATAAATTGGTCTTTGATTGACATTCTACAAATCGCTGTGTAGACACAGAATCAGTGAAATTGCGAACAACTTAACCTCTTTCTGCAGTGCCACCTGGTGTGCAGACGTCTACAATTTGATTTAATGTGAAAGAAGTTGCTCATTAACTAAAACTAAGGACTATCATACAAATGTGTGTCTCAAAATTATCATCAATTTATAAGCTATAAATATGTGAAATTATAAGTTAATATGTGTTACTGTTGTAAAGTATAAAAGTATCTTCCAACCCCCCTTCTGTTTTCATTACAACCGAGTACACCATGTATATAGGTAGATTTGTTCACTACCCAGAAAGTGTGCCTCATCCAAACCTGTATTTCGTTCATAAACAGAGCGTCTGTAGCGAGTGCAGTGAGAGAGCCGTTACACACAGTCAGAGCTGAGTTATTTGTGATTCATAGCAGTTTTTTCTTATTGTTATTTTCAGGCTTTTTGTGCACTAAAAAGCATGGCAAAGAAAAGTTTGTCTCGGTTTGAATTAGAAGTGAATCTGAGCGAGAAAGCGACTGAGGCTCTAATGCTTTGACTCTTTTGAGGAAGACGCATTTGTGGAGGAAAAAGATGTCCTCCTCGACATATAAGAAATCATGTTTCTAATACTTCAGCCCCTTTTTAACAACCTCTCTGTTAAATGTTAATGTTAGTTGAAAGGAAGTATAATGTGCTGTATTAGCACTCGTCTTTTCCTCGTTGTCATTGTGTGTGTAGTAAACCGTTGTAGCATGAATGGCTTAAAGGTATAACGAGTAGGATTTTCCTAAAAAACTATGTATAGACTCATACAAAAATAATGCCTCTCAGTCATCACTTATGACCCTCTAGAAGTGTGTGGCAGTATCTGTATCTTTTTTTTTTTTAATCTTTATTTAATCAGGCAGTCTCATTAAGATTAAGATCTCTTTTCCAAGAAAGACCTGAGAACAAGAAACATTCACAGAACACAAAACATCAAATAATCATCAAAAATGCAAGAGCACGTAGAGGTGGGTTGGACAGTAAATGCTATTTATTTCACAGGTAAAAACTATACATTTATGGTCAGTTACACTCATGTCTATTGATTTCACGGTGGGAACTCTCACACCCAGGGTGAAAACAAGGTCCAAGGTATGGCCACGGTTATGTGTTTGTCCCCAAACATACTGTTTAAGGGTAAACGGATGTTTAAAAAATCAGCAGCGTAAACATTTGAGGTGTCATCAACATGAATATTAAAATCACCACAAAGAACAAGTCTATCATATTTTAGAACAAGTGCGGATAAAAATTCAAGGAGTTCTGCTAAAAAGCTACAGGTAGATTATCGAGGGCCATAAATTAAAGCAAATATGATTGGGTGGAGACCACCTAGTTTAAACAGGAGAACTTCAAAGGAAGAAAATTCATTCATCATGGTAACTGATGGCATTTGAGATGGGGGAAGGAAAGTAGGAGGTGCTAATACCCAGGTCAGCAGATTGAGGCAGAACCATAGAAGAAAAAGAGTGAGTGAGCTGTAAACAGTCAATCACGTGGATGACAGCACTGTGTGCTGCATGTTAGCAGTCAGCATCCGAGTACCTGATTTGTTTGGGTGGATACCATCCCTATTAAAAAGAGACCGACAATTCCACCATCTGGTGGGTGGGCTGGAGCCTCATCAGGCATAACCGTGTAGTGGTTTGACAGCTCCAGGCGAGGTTGTGATGTCACTGCACCTGAGTAGTTCCTGCCACCACAAACTAGTTCCTGCCACCACAAACTGGTTGCATCCGGGGGTTGGTCCGATTAGGTGTGGAGGTAAGAACTGGGGCCTTGGGTTTGGCTCCCGTTTGAGCCCACTCGGCACCCGGCTGGGCCGGGACCGGCGCCGATGGAATGATAGCACACGGCTCCACGGCTCCCACAGTAGTGGTGATTCTCGACACCATCACATCAGCTTCACTCACATCGGATAGTCCATTCTCCACAGCTACCGGACATCAAGTATTTCTCTGTTCAATGAGTCATGAACCATTATTTTTATGATAACTTACAGCTTACTCATAATTGCTAGCACTAGTGTTTGCAACACTTATTATATTACATATTATCTTGCTACCAAAAAATCAGCACTTACCAACACTGGACAATTTGTTGCGGACTGCTTCGTTGAGTATGTCAGATAACCTGGCACTGACAGTGTACATGAGATGTTTCCCCTCAGAGGCCTGTATCTCTACTGTAATAAGGTAACCATCCACTCACAATAGTATAATCTACAACTTGACTGCTCTCAGGGGATCACAGAACCGTTAACATTTTATTACCAAACCTTTGAGGCCACAAAGATGAATTCTGTTTCATCAGCTTGTGCTTTAACACTTTGGCTCCCTGATGTCTTTTTAAAAGGCACAACTCAATAGAGTATATGAGGTGCGTCCGCATATAAAATGTCACTATTAAAAATGTCCATAAAGAGAGCGTCTCCCATGGTCCCTTGCAGCTGACATCTCTTCCTCTTCATCTCTTCCTCTTTGAGGCTGGCAGACCTTTTATACTTTTTTTTCCCCGGTCATGCCTGAGTGAGGTGAAAAATGAAAGGCAAGACTGTCTTGGAGGGAAGTGGAGCAGAGCCGTGGAGCTCTCTACGAGGCCAGCTGGTTGGCTGATGAGGCTATGCAAAGGCTCCTGGGAAGAGATGAGGGGAGTCAAAGGTAACTCTTCGCTGCACGCCACTGGCTAAGGGGACATGGTGTTTAGATAAGCGTGATTATATCCATTTAGATTCCACAAGAGGAGAGGAGGGATAGGAAACCACTGTGGAGGCTCACTAGGTTATACGCATACCATATGTTTGCATCCTTACAGGTAGGAATCCAGTTCATATTATTTTATACATGTCATAAACTCTATCCTATATTTATTTTTATCTTATGTATTTAGTTTTCTTTTAGTGTAGGGCAAGAAGAAACTAATTCAAAACTTCATTTTCAAATCAATATGTATTGAATCCACAGTAAGACTTCTTCCCTGCTTCTTCTCGCCTTCTTACTATTCCAAATGAAAGAAGAAAACAACAAGTTCATTCTTTTAAAGTAAACTTAATCAAAAGGGAGTGGGAGAGCACTAATAATATAGATTAGAGGTGGGAGGACTGTTTTTCCCCAGAGCGAGAGTGGCGGATATTTCCATCTCTCCAAATCTTCAGTAATCTTTCTCAAGATGTTAGTCATATTTACTGAAACTATGGCTTCAAGATCTGATTTTAGAGTAATACCCAAATATTTAAAGCCATCTGGGGACAACTTGAAGGTGTCACAATCTCACAGTCCCTGTCTCCAGCCCCTGCACACTTCTCCCATAGAAGTACTTTTCTTCAACTCCCCAGACCTGCCATCCTCTAGTCTTCCACCAGATGCCCTCGGACTTTCCCTTCTTTCCCCATGACCTGACTGCCCCACCCTAATACACACCTGTTCTCACTTCCCTCATCTGCTCTGCAATTACCTGGACTTCCTCACCTTCCTCACCATCATCATCATCATCAGCACTCATCAGCCACACTCCGTTTAAACCGGTTCTCTAGTTATGTTTTTCTGTTTCATTCATTTATTCATCGTTTCCTGTTTTATTTTGTTATTCACATACCGGTCTCATGATTAAGGTTATGTTTCTCTTATTTCTAGTTCCTAGTCATCATTTCCCGTTTTGTTTTGAAAATACTCACCTTCTGTCTCATTTTAGGTTACTTCACTTCCTGCCCCTGTGTGACGACCCTGTTTCACCTGTCCCTCGTTATTCCTCCCTCCCTCGTGTATTTAGTCTGTGTTCCCCTCTCTCAGTGTCAGTTCGTCATTGTCTGTTTGCCATGTGATTTTCTGAGTTCCTGTGTTCCTGTGCCTTCCCACCTGTAAGTTACCTTTGGACAATAAATCATTCAACTGCACCTGCTCTGCCTCTGTCTGCATTTGGGTCCAACCCTTCGTGACAGAAAGGTAGTTGCTGTAAGCGGTGTCTGTTCAATGGCCTTGTTTCAGATTTCCCACAATTGATCGTATAGCCTAACAATTGGCTGAGGCTTTTAATTATTTAGGGTTTTGTAGTGTTAGCATGATGTCGTCCGTATATGAAAATGAGTTTAATAGAAAGGTCTTTGATTGGAATATCCTGGATTTCACTGTTAAAATGAATCTGACAGGCTAGTGGTTCTAAAGAAAGGGTAAACAAATAAACAATAAGGGCTTGCCGGGTCCCTCTGTGTAGAGGAAATCCTTCTGATGTCAAGCCGTTACTGTAGAGCACTGATATATAATTAATGATATTTGGACCCAGTCCAAATTCTTCTAGAGTTCCGAAAAGACATTTCCATTCGATCTGGTCTCAGCATCTAAAGAGACAGCAACTGCAGAGCTGGATAGGGTTTTTGCGTCGTGAAAGAAACCGTCTTCCCCGAGAGCCTTATTACTGGATGATTAATTAATTGCTTTAATAACTACAGAGTTTATCCAGTTGTTTTTTTTCAATGTGAGATAATACAGGTAAATTGATTTCACTGAAAAAAATATCTAAATCCTGTTTTGTTGGTGTGGTTTCATTTTTATATAGTTCCTCATAAAATTCCTTAAACCTTTGGTTATGCCTTGGGGGGGTCTTTAATAATGGTGTGGTCTGAGTGATGGCTGGGATTATTCTAGAGGTTCTTTCATTTGGAAGTCTACGGGCGAGTATTTTCCTGTCTTCTCCCCCATTTCATAATTTTTACTTTTCAGTTGATAAAGGGCTAATTACCTTTTTATTAGTTAGAGAATTCAATTTGGATTTTACTTTTGTTAGTTCTTGATATAGTTGGTAATTTCCAGGTGAATATTTCTGTTTATTTTCTAATTCTGTCAGAGTAGACGTTAAGTTCTCTATCTGTTTGTTAGTCATTCTATTTTTGTATGATGCACAGCTGATTATCCAACCTCAGCAAGTTGCTTTATATATAGCATATATGTCTCAGCTAGTGTTTTCTTTGAAGAAGAGCTCTGTATTTTTCGTAATCATTGTTTTGAAATCAGGGTCTAACAAAAGAGTTAGTTAATGACCATTTAGGAGATTTTAAATGATTGGAGATGTGACAGAATGATACGGAGATGGGAGCATGGTCTGAGTGTATTATATTGTGTATATTGGATTCATAAGTATTGCTTAATATGTCTTATGTAATCCATAGTGAATCTATTCTTGAATAGCTGCTGTGTACATTAGAATAGAATCTATTATTTTTCTTCACGTTAGATCCTCCAGACAACAGATAGCCCCACTCCTCTACATAAGTCAACTAAAGCATTAGAAATCTTAATGTCATTTCTAGGAGGGTGATTTGATTGGTCTATGTTTGGTTGGGGACCTGTGTTAAAGTCACCACCAAGAATTATTGAGATATTGCTGCAATCACGATCAGCCATGTTTTTTTCTATTGAAAAGGGTAGATTTTTATGGATTTATTGGATCTACTATGAAATTTATTCTGCTATAAGCCAGTGCACTTATTTTACAGGACCATAGGCCGGGGAACTCTGGCCATTCTACATCAATCCATATCCAAAGTAATGCTGAGTCTATATGTCCTGTTGTAAGAGCTTTTCCAAGTAGTTGTTCCTGAAGCGGCCAGAATTCCTCCCTACGTTGTTGCGTTTTCCGAGAGAAATCAGGCGTCACTGTTACAGAGTTATTGTCGACAGCTTTTTCGGTGGGCCAGTTCAGTGTCGAATTTGACCTCTTTTGAGAACACAGGCAGTTATTTAGACATGGTGGCATACATGGTTAGGGACGAAACTCGCCCACCCAAGTGTCCCTCTATCAGGCAGCCAAAACATTTCCCTGACGTCCACTCAGACTGACCAGTCCCACTACTACTGATGTCCCCGGGGTCCTTGCACCAGTCTGATAGGTTCTGTTGAAGCAAAACTATGATTTGATGAAGTGCTTATATATATATATAAGCAAATAATTAAAAGTACCTGATTGAATGTATATCTAACATATAAAGTGTGAAGATTATGTTTTAGCATGCAACATAAAAAGATCATAAAGTTTTTAAAAAATACAGTCTGAAAGAGCCTGAAAAATAACTGCGTCACAAAACATGTCCAGATATGCCCTAGAGTGGAAAATCCCCAAACATACTGGCATCAGAGATATGCCTGGATGTGCCAGAAAGAGGGTTGGATCATCCCAAATTTGGGAGAAATTACACCATTATTCACCTAGTGATAGATGATCATTTTTAGAAATAGGTGGAGAGGCTCAGGTTTCTCCACCAATGAGGGCATGGGCACTTGGACAATATAGGGCAGTACACAGACAGAGAAACTTCAGTCAGATGTCCGGAACTGGCTCGGGTTTTATTTCTGTGAAGAATAAAACTCTATTGCATCGAACTCTGATTGTCTCCAGTGAATTCTTTGAACCTGTTTTGGGACTCCAATAGTTACTCAATCCTGAAGAAAACAAAGTGTTGGTGAAGAGGTCCAGACTTAAACTCTGGCCCAGACCTGGACTTCTGNTGTATTGGACAAACCGGCTCAAAGCTCCCCCTCTCCAGTTCATCAGTCAAGACTGTAGGCTTCTCTGGGAAAATTCAAGTGATACTTGAACACAGCCGGTCCCAATGTTAATTGCAGGAAAAACTATAGTGGCACCTCTACTGTATTCAGATAGCACACCCATCAACCCACTAGGAAGAGACATTTTATGCCCTCTAAAAGCTAACACTATGTGCACCCAAGATGGTCTCTATGTAGACTTCCCAGAAGACCCATCTGCACGCATGATGCCAGTACAGACACAACGGGAAACAACCAACCAAGTTCGACCGTTGGTATATTGGCTTCGTCTGATGCCAAAATCCCGACTGCTCCAAAAGTGGAACACATGGAAGCCATGGGTACAAACTCAACTGGAACATGCTGCAGAACTACAATTACCACTCCATTGTACTCTCCTGTATGATGCGCAACAAAAACATAAGGACTATGAGGAATGCTGGGAAGAACAGATTAATAGAAAACCATTTTATATGGTTGGCCAGGACGTGTATATAGGACCACAAGGAGCAGCTNAGAGAAAAAAGTGAACATCTGAGCACAGAGTCAGGGTCCATACACAGTTCACTAAGTGAACTGTCAGAGGAGGATACATCCTCAGAGGAAGAGGTTGAGTACAGCAGGGGAGAATACACACCATCACACGGCAGCCTCCATCTAAGGAGAAAACCAGCCTTCAGAGCAAAGCCACAGAGAGACCTGTATGGAGGATTAGAAAGCAATAAAGAAAGGAGAAAATATCAACAAGCATCAGCAAGAAGCGACCGATCAAGTGAGGACGACAGAGAGCGTTACTTCCAACAGGCGGCAGAAGAAAACAAGCGATCAAGCAGCAGGGACGGAGAGCGCCACAGGCTGGGAGAGCAGAAAACTGCATCTCCAGTGACAATACCTCGCCGTCCCAGAACAGAAAGAAGCTTGTCAGCAGACGACGCCCCCAGAATAAATCACC
>NTHP01000338.1:616201-629604 GCA_003416845.1 Oplegnathus fasciatus
AAACTGCCTCAGAGTGGAAAATCCCCAAACATACAGGAATCAGAGATATGCCAGGCTGTGCCCAGGAGGGGGTTGGATCACCCCAAATTTGGGAAAAGTTACACCATTATTTACCCGACGATAGATGATCATTTTTAGAAATAGGTGGAGTGGCTCAGGTTACTCCACCAATAGGGACATGGGCACTTGGACAATATATGTTGTGTGCAGACCGTGGAAGATCAGTCAGGCTCCGGGGACTGGCTCGGGTTTTATCTCTGTGAAGAATAAAACTCTATTGCATCAAACTCTGATCGTCTCCAGATGAATTTTTGAACCTGTTTTTGGGACTCCAATAGTTACTTTATCCTGAAGAGAACTAAGTGTTGGTGAAGAGGTCCAGAGTGTGAGTTAATAAAAACACTGACAAGCTCCTCTACCAAGAGACTCTGGTAATTATTGGTATTAAAAAATTAATTAAAAAATGTGTTTGAGGCAGTAAAAGCTTGGCAGAAATGAGGCACAGAGGATGGATTTAAGTGGTGGGAGCGAATCAGTGTGGGGGGTTTGGGGTCAGGAGAGAGGAGGGGAACCTGGGAGAGCACTGCCTTATGATCAGAGATGGCAAAATCAACCAAATTCACATCTTCCACACAGAAACCATAGAAGAGCATAAGGTCAAGTGTGTATCCTTTTAAGTGGCTGGGATGGCTAAAGCTAGGGAGTGTTGGACAAACCAGCAAGAGAAAGCTAGATTTTGAAAGTATCCAACCGCCTCCCCCTTCAGGTCTCCCCCCAAACCTCCCCACTCCCCCAAAACACATGAACATGCACTGCCTGAATACTGCTGGAGGACGAGTCCACGAGAGAGCGGTGGATAGAGGAGCGCAGCGCATCGTTGTCGTCGCTAACCGTGTCCAACTACCTCATGTCTCATTCACATGTTTGAAAACACCTAACATTATCATAATGAACGTAAACAACCAACATGTAACAATATTGTTAGTACTCACAGCCTCACTTTTCAGGCCCTTCAACTCCCTCAGTTCTTCTCGCCATCGTTGAAAATCCATAAGATGTTGACTCTATTTTGACCTCTTGCTTTATCCAATCTCTTTTTGGTCATAGCCTTTTCTACTTCTGTCTTTCTTTCCTTTCTCTGCCATTCTTGTATGACTAGTCCGCTAGCTTTATCCACCTAGCCTTGTGGAATACTCTGGTCATGCGCAATGAGTGCAGGGTCAGAGTGTGCGCAGGTGGACAGGTACGTAGGTAGACAGACAGGTAGCTCGTCCAGTCATTTCACTCGGTCCGAATGAAATAATTGGACGGGCTTGTTACAGTCCTGTGACAGCCACAGATACCGGACTTTTCTTTTTCTTGTCAGAGCACTTGATTTATTGATTGCTGTCGGGATGTAAAGAGAGTTTCAACAAATATAACAAAAAGTGCTTCTAAAAGACATTGCCTACCCAAGCTTTAACATATTGGGCAAGATTAAAGGAATCTGAAAGTTTGACAAAATCAGAAGTAAACGAGGAGGAAGAAGGGCAACAAACATGGATATTAAAACCACCAAAGAATAAGAACTCATATTGTAGCATAATGACTGATAAAAGGTCTGAAAATTCCTGAATAAAACCAGGAATAAGTTTAGGGGGTCTGTAGATTAAAACACATAAAATGGGCAATTTATTTTTCAGAATAAATCGACACTCTCAAAGGTTGAGAAACAGCCAAGTGAGACAGGAGAACAACTAAAATCATTTCTGTGTATCACTGCAAGGCTACTGCCTCAGCCTGTCAGTCTTGGCTGGTAAAAATATAATTATTCTGGGGGTGATGACTCAATGAGAGGGGCACATTCATCAGGATTAATCCAAGACTCTGATGATAAAAAAAAAGTCAGTCTTGTTAGTTATGATAAAATCCTGGCAGATAAAAGATTTATTTACAAGAGATCTTACATTGAGTAAACACATAAGAGCTGATTTGACAGTGGGGATTGAAGAGGCAGTTTTAACTGTGATGAGATGGTTTCTGTGTGGACTGTGAATAGATTTTGGTCTTACACACTGCCTTTCAGTAATCCTAACAGGAATGGATGAATTTGGGAGGGAAATAAAACCAGGACCAGAACCAGCACCACCAGCAGCAGGACCTGCATTGTCTAGGACATGGCTATTGCATACAGAGCCAGGATGCTGGGCAGGGTCATGCCAGGGAAACCATCAGTTATGACTAAAAGCGATAAAGTAAACAAAATTAGAAATCAGTTTTCCTGTTCTTTTCCTGATAGGATGCAATCCATCATATTTTAAAAGGTCCCACTTGGTCCAGAAGGAATAAAAGTTGCTAATAAAACCAAGTCCAGTGGCAGTTGTAAAATTTTGCATCCACAGGTGCAGACTAAACAGACGGCTAAAACATTCAGAGCTCTTGTGGGAGTGGGACCGGAGAGGACACACCTTCTCCCCAGGCTTTCAACTGTGGAGGTCAGAGACTCAAGTTTATAGTGCAGCTTGAAGGATTGCCTCAACCTGACGCCATTAGTGCCAACATGCACTATCACAGTGTGGACAGAGGGATGAATGTCGAGGAGAGACAGAATTAGTTCTATAAAATCTGTTGTCTTACAGTATGTAATAGCACCAGGAAGCTTTATGAATCTTATGATAGAGTCTCCAACAATTAAGATCTCAGGATTGAGTTTTGACCGGAGTTTTTGTCCAATCTTTAACAAGCTGGCTGAGAGCAGGTGCGCTGAGTGATTGATTACTTGAACTGATGCTTGTGTGGGGGGAGGCACAGTAACAGGTGGCTGTGGTGAAGGAGAAAAAGTCACTGGAGCTGACGCTGAGTGAAACAGGTTGCTGGGCTCCGATTGCAGGAGTAACAAACGGGGATGTTTGCACCCAGGAGGGCCAGAGGAAGCAGACTGCAAGCCTGTGGAAGAAATGAAGCTGGCAGGTGGGGAGTGGTTTCTGGTGGTAACTGCACGCGGTCCGCTCCGCGAACAGGAGGCGGAATATGGGAGAGGACAGGCTCTGGGGGAAGCTCAGCCAGCGGAGAGAAAAAGTTGGAGAGTGGGATGTCTTCACCGCCGGTACCAAATGGGTTGTTGAGGGGAAGAGAAAGCCTTTTTTATGACCCTTGATGACAGACGCCCAGGTGGGAGGACAGGGTGAAGTCAGACCACAGACATCAGCCGGAGTAGCCGCTGCAGCCGAGGCCAAAGGCTGTTGGCATCTCGCAGGTTTGAGACACGTTAGCCAGGAACACAGCTCCGTCTGCCACTGGAGGAGATCCTCAATGAGTCGCTCAATGGATCGCAGATCGTTTTTCAGCTCGGCAACCTCAGTTTCTGACAGGGAATCAAACAGCGATTCAAACAGAGAGTGTTACTTACAATTTAAAAACGTGCATCTTGGGTAGATTTGGCTCACTTGAATTCCAGTTGTGAGCCACTGTCATTGCTTCAGTGACAAAGAGACGATGCAGTTTTAGAAATGAAGGTGGTGAAATAAAGGAGGGAGGGCAGACTGAAAGGCCCGCAGGTCCCCACAGCATCACTGATCACTTCATTAAATGTTCTTAACCGGTCATAAATAAGAAAATAAAAATAAAAATGGCACTGAAGGTACCAGGAACTCAAAACTGTGTTAATTATGTATGTTGTCTTGCCATCAGGTCTTTGAAATGTCACCAATTGACAAACAGATGCTGGTTTTCAGCCTGTTTGGCTCTGTTTGGTCACAGAGAAAAAAAAGGTCCAAATAGGGTACACTGCTCTACCTGAGAGTCTCCTTTGATGTGTGATTGACGCAGCTCCAAGATGGCGCCGCAGATGGCAGCCTCGGTACTGCACTCTCTGGTACTTTTTGTGTTGTTTTTTTTTATTTGTGTAGTTTTCTGCTCTACCTCTCTGGTCACATTCACCAGGGAGGAACTTTTAAACATTGGACTATCAGCTGGTCAAACTTTTTCTCCAGTTTTCATTTAACCGGAAAGTTTTTCCGAGCTTTTAGTCGGAGCAGCAGCAGCTCTCTATGGGATTTGCCTGAGATGCCACCGGGGGAAACGACCAGGAGCACTTGTTAAGCTGAGACAGCAGGAATTACAAACTGTGCTCCTGTCAATAAATCTGGCAAATGTCCGCTCTCTGATCCACAAGAAGGACAAACTGCTGCTCCTCAACAGAACTAACATGGATTTCTGCAGATCTGCTGCCCCGTGCTTCACTGAAACCTGGCTTGGTGAGCACATCCCGGATAGCTTATTCCATCTACTGGGCTTCCAACTCCTCCGTGAGGACTGCATGGAGCTATCGGGGAAAAGTGTCCCACCAGGGATACAGACATTCTGGACCATTGCTACACTGTAATAAAAGAAGCATATCGCTCTGTTCCCCGGGCGCCTTTGGGACTCTCTGATCACTCTCTCTGACTCTCTTTGGGACTCTCTGATCACCTACAGGCAGAAACTAAAATCTGCTAAGCCTGTGGTAAAGACTGTGAGGCGATGGACCGATGAGGCAAAGCTGGAGTTACAGGCCTGCTTTGACTGCACTGATTGGAGTGTTTTTGAAGCTGCAGCTACAGACCTGGATGAACTCACCGACACTGTGGCATCGTACATCAGTTTTTGTGAGAACGTGTGTGCCAACCTTCTGCACATACAATAAGCCCCCAACACCGCCACCCCTTCTCCATTCTGAACAGCACAGTGTCTGCTGTGGAAACCTTCCAGTTTCTGGTCCACAATCTCCAAGGATCTAAAGTGGGAGTCCAACATAGACACCATCAGGAAGAAGGCCCAGCAGAGGATGTAATTCCTGCGCCAGCTCAGCAAATTTTATTTGCATCTAACTGAAACGCCCATACCATCCTGGCATCTGGACTTCTGTGACAAAAATCATTAAAATCAATGATAATTTAGTCATTATTTGATGTTTTCAGTACCATGAAATGAGACTTCTTCCCATACACAATTATTATGCAAGGAATGGCTATGGATACATTTTTGGAACACCATACACAGTTTTGGATCAACACACCAAGTTTAGAAGAGATGAAATATCCCAGGTTTATTTATTTTCCTTTCCCACACAAAATATATTATACTAGTTCTCTGTTGAATAGTCTTGCCCCCCAAAACATCTCGGCATTAGTTTATTGCACAAGTCATTACATGTAAAATGTTCCCGCCTATTCATTTTGAAAGAGCAACAGCCAATGAGGAAACTCCAACACTCGGCTGACCAATCGTGTAACTTGTGGTTAGGGTTACTCAGTGGTGACAGACTTTTGGGTTTGTAGGGCTGGCCCTCTATGGTCCAGGCAAAAACTGTAACAGCAGGATAAAACCCCACTAAGGCAGACAATATTGAGATGTACAAACAATAAAAACTCCACAGCGGCTACAGCCACAAACACACATATGAAAGCAAAAAGAGAGCTGCACAGTTTTTGTAGACCATGCAGTGCACACACATGCACACAACATACATTGCCTTGCAACGCTGATGTTGTCCTCTGTACAAGAGGAGTTACAACTATGACTGAGTTTGTTGTTGTACTCACCTCTCTGAAGTCCTTCTCAATCTGCTCTATGTTGGTTTTCTTTGCTTGACCATCCTCAAAACATAATATAACCAATCCACTCAGCCTCTCCGTCCCACTATAACCAGTACGCTCGGCCTCTCTGTCCCACTGTAACCAGTCCACTCTGCCTCTCCATCCCACTATAACCAGTTCATTCTGCCTCTCTGTCGTACTATAACCAGTTCGATATCCGAGATTGCCCAAGATCAAAGAATAATCAGATCTTTCACTGTATACCATTAACTACTTACCTGTATCTCATGGGTAGCACTTTTCTTGGTGGGCCGGTAGCCATAATACTCTTCCTGTCTTTTCTTCAATTTTCTGAAATAATCCTGGATTAGGAAGGTGGCATAGAACTTTCCCACTGTCACCTCATCATCTGTTAAAACACAGAAACGTATGTAAAGTGCAGAAAAGCCGTGCTATTAAATTTACAAATGGTTAATGGTACAGTTGCCATTTTAGAACTCATCAGGCTTGACTTCACATTATTAAGGTGTGTAAGGTGTGGAGAAAGTATTGTGAATTTTAGATGCATTTAGTTGCATAATTGCTTTAAAAGTCAATGGAAAGGAACAAATAGACACAAATTGGCTGTCAGCTGTTTGGCTGCGCAAATGCAATGAGGCGTCTGTGCAAGCTGAACATTTTTCAACTTGAGATAAAAAATTTGCACTTATCCCAAAGGTTTATCAAGGTTTTATCAATGTTTCATCAACGTTCATCAGCTCTGGTCAAATTTGCACAAAAATCTGAAAAAATCCAAAAATATTGAAAATTATACTCCAAAAATAACATCTCCATGCAAACCAGCTATTGTGGTTCATGTAGGTGCAGTGGTAAAATGTAGGTACAGTGTAAAAGGGATGGTTGAAGTAATACAGACCAGACAGTGTGGTGTGGTGTAAATACACATTCACTCGTTCTTATTGCTTGTCTCATAGTTCTCAAAATGCAGAACCAATCACGGTAAACAACAATGGCTCAACAAATGGAGAGAGTTTCTCCAGGAAATCATATTGTTCTCTGGATGGAGTGGCAACATGTTAACACACAACACCACCATGCAGCTAAGGGCAGATAGTGCCTTTGGCTGCATTTATAGCTGCAGTTATGTTAGTGGAGATATTGAAAGTCAGATCATGTCAATCTGCACTTTTGCCAGAAATGCTGGAAAGGAAGCTGTGAGGAAATCTTCCCAGCAGGCTTTCATAAAGCAGCAAAAACACTATGAACTAGCAATACTTGATACGAACTGTAAGTATGTAAGACATAGCATAAACCTTTACAAAACCATTGCCTCCTTAAGACAAAATCTAAGTTTTTTTTTCTTAGAAAGCAAAAAAGTTCCTGCACACTGCTATCTTGTGCCCAGTCATTCTTTAAACCATTTCTGCTTGAAACATTGTCAAGTCCATACAGAATTAGTGGGTAATAAGTGGGGGCACAAGATAGCAGTGTGCAGGTACTTCTTTTTGTCTTTTTTTTTCCCAGCACCTGCAAAAATGAATGGATGTGCGTTTGTTTTTTTTCTTAGTCCTCATGAAAGCTGACCTCCTATAGGTGGGATGACTTGATCCAGTAGTTTCATACTGGTGCGCTTCCAGATCTTCTTGATAATTCCCCTCAGCTCCTCGTTGGCTTGTTCAAAATTACCTGACCAATGGACAAAGCATAATAATGAGACAAAATAACATAACTAAATTACTGAAATTCAGGACAATCAAAAGACAGATATAAGGACAGGATTGGTCAAATCCCTTAATAGCCAGTGCTCAGGAGTAGCATCGCTACATGTAGCAAAACTCTTTCCAACTCTGCCAACTATTTCCTTCATAATGCAGTGCAAGCAAACACTACATTGGTCTATTGTATTTTCTGTTGAAGAGAAAAATCCAAGCTCAGTGGCAGTCCATGTTTATAGGACAGTTTTCAGTGACGTGAAGCTGAGTAATCACAATAGAACCATAGTAATCCTATGGTCCTCCACCAAGAGCATGGTATGTGCAATTACTAAGAATGCTTAGAGAAACAGAAAAGTATGAAAAACATAGGTAATATTTCATGCATGTAGGAAGGTCTGGCCCTTGGTTTACTTATGAAGAGGACAAAATTCCAAATTTTGCTGTAAGAAACACAAGACATTTGTGTTTGACTGCAATACAGTTTGACTGTTTCACAGTCAAACTGTATTACATTGTCGATAGATGAAGCAGATATTATACAATATTATGTGCGGTATTTTAAAAGGGTATCACACAAATAATCTGAAGCTTTGACAAACATTTTGAAAGCATAAATATGGTAATAATTATCTGACAAGTAAAGACATATGAAGTGAAAAGTTACACTGTGAAACATGAACACTACTTTGTAAGACCAGTAATTCCACCATCAGTTATGTTTATATGGTACAAAGTAATGATGTGAAGTGTCATTGGCCAGAAAGTCACTGGTCTTATGTAACTAATGTGTACAGTCAAGATAACATGTTGGGATTTACACAGTGGCTACAGTAATGATACTATAACTTTGCTATAACTAAGTATATTTTCTCTGCTAAGTATATTTTTAAGTATTTTTAAAGTACACAAAGGTATGAAAGTAATTTCACATCCTCTTATCATTGCATATTGTGCTTTCCATCCAGCCACAGGCTATTATTGTGTTTACATGTTTCACATGTGTTTTGGAAATGGTAACAATACTGCTAAGACGTTATCTTCTCACAACAAATATTTTCTACTTGAGACACGTTTGGAGCACATGCACCTGTAAAGAGACGTTATGTGACAAAGAGATATAAATAACAGTATTTACCTGAGGGAAACTTAACCTTGGTGGCCGATGTTGTTAATTTCACAAGACTTTGCAGCAAATCTCAGAGCTAGCATCAAAACAGCATGTGAATTAATTAAGATGCTTCACTGCACCCTGCAGAGTTTTAGTACTGATAGCATTGAATGTTGACAATCAGTGGTCTGGTTCCATTGTTTGATGTGGAGGAATTTATGACCAGCGTGATATTTTAGATTTTTTTTCCCTAAAAATAGAAGAAACTCAAAACAAACTCATCACACTTGTTGTGAGACAGGACATCAGGGGCTAACCATGTTGGGTGATTAGTTAGTTTCTCAACAGTGGTGAACAAGACACGAGAATTGTTGATATTTCTCTTGATGATGTTAGAGAAAAAGGCTTGTTTATTTCAGAATTGAAAATATGAAGCCTCTTTAAAGATGTCGTAGTGAATCTGAAGATTATGTTTTTCTCCATTTGTGCTCAGCTTTCCTGCATTCTCTTTTCTAACTTGTGACAACTGGGGTGTTTCTCCACGGTGCTTTCTGCTAGCCAGAGATGGTCTTTACCTTTATGTAAGGTGTAATAGCATCAATAACTTTTAAAGGTTTAAAGTCGGAATTATCAAAGAATGAATCAACAGAGAAACTGACATATCAAAGAAAACAGAACTGGTCAGAAACAGTGCTAGAAATACCAACACCAAGTTTGGTCAGTGAACTCCAGGAGGAGAGAGTGTGACTGGGGAGGAGGGAGAACTGGGTGCGAAGAAAGCGACTCCTCAAAGGTGGTAGTTAGCATGAGGGGTGGAGAATCACTTGGCTGTCTTGGTTCTGATATCCCTCCTGTTTTAAAGTCTCTTCAGGTGGGAGCTGATGTGGCTCTCCTTCAAGGTATCTGGCGTGTTATGTTATGTCTTTTTGATTCCTCTTGTCTCTTGTCCTTGGCAGAGGGAACAGCTAGGTGACACAAAAAGTAAAAAAGGCTGGAGATGAATAGCTTTACTTCTCACTTATTAGGTCCATCTGCTCTAAAAAGATGTCTGCGGTCCCAGAAAAAGATAAATTGTCAATAAAGTGCACTGAATGAACTGAAAGGTACATGCAGTTGAAAGCGAGGTGTCCAGTGCCAACAATCTACTGAATCTCTCAACTCCTCTTCTGATGGTGGTAGAGGGCCACTGATACACACCGCTGTATTCAAGGAGCTGAGTGTGTTCGGTAAATCAGTAAAGTCTTGTTTCAGAACCTCTGATCGCTGTTTCACAATGTCATTGGTCCCTATGTGCACTACGATGCTTTTCACAGTTGGGTGTGCAGCCAGAATATGTGGGATTCTCTCTGTCATGTCACAGACCATATCCTTGGGAAAACAATATATTTTGGTGTTCTTGATGCTCATGGCTTTTACATCTTTTACAGCAAATTCACCCACAATCAGAGTTTGAGGCCCAATCATGAGCATTCCCTGTAGTCTTTTGCTTTCAGAATTAATCTCAGTCCTTACCCTGCTGTGTGTGAATGAGAGGTTAACCAGGTCTTCTGACGGAGATCCAGGGTCCTGGTTCTCTCTAGTGGATCACATCACATTAGGATGTTTAGGAGTCACATTCTCTAGTTCAACTTTCATTCATATCATATCAATAATTTAAGTTTACGAACTAAGTAGTCTTTAACCAGGACCTCCAGTATTTGGATTGAGTAGCTCGTGGAAAATAAGGTGTATCACTTAATCAACATTAAAGCTGAAGTCGGTAGGATTGAGAGAGTGGAGTTAGCTTGAAAATTTTGCGCTCCAGCCCTGCCTCCAAAGCCCCTCCCCGCAGAGCAGCTCAGCCTAATTCTTTCTTTTTAGCCTGCTTTTCTTCATTGGTATTCTTCTGTTTACTTGTCTTTGTAGTGTAAGCTGTTGGCAAAGAAGGGATGGGCAGTTTTGTCATTGCTTGGTTGTTTGGTGGTTGTTTGTCTGAATACTGAGCTTGACCGAGTGAGAGGATGTGATCCACCCCAAGCGTGTGCATGAGCAGTGATTGACACTAGAGGTGTACAGAGACTTCATTATCTGTATCTGTATCTAAATTCAGATACAGATACAGCTAACAGCTAACTTAATGACTCTGTGGCAACATTACACTTCCTGTTTACATCACCCAGTACATGTGATGGGGGTGTTGCGGGGACGCAGTTGTTTCAATTCTGTCTGAGGGGGGCCCACAGTGTCAGACTCTGAAAACCCCTGCACTAGATGAAAAGTCAAGAGGATCACCAAGTTATTATAATTCAACCTGCATGTACAAATTCTATAATAATTCATCCAGTGAAATAACTGTTTTTGCCACTTGAGGGCAGCAGAAACAAAATTACATATCATCACCTTTTAAGTTGACATGGCAAATTTGCTAGCAAACCGTTACATATTTCCACATCCAGCAGTTACGGAGTAACATAATCATTCATTTGGAGTCGTGTTTGTGTCACCTGATGAATGTAAGTCCAATATTCTCTCTCTTTTCGCTCTGTTTTGGTCTCTACCAATTCCTGAGGGAAAAATCTGTCTCTTTAGCTGCTAAATGCTCCACTATGTTCACCAGCTAGTCTCTAACTGTGTCCGTCTGCTGTTTGCTGCATACATACAATAAATAGACATCGACACATATAGTGTAGACTACACATACTTTGTTGATAACACAAACCTTCTGTCTTTATTTTCAGTGCAGTTCGGACCAGGGCAAACAGTGTGGCGTTGAAGGTGACTGTTCCATCACTGTTGAGAGGCATGTTCATGGAGACCAACCTCTATGGAAAGAAAACACAACGCACAAACACACACACTGGTTAGAGTGTTAAAGTTGGCATCTTGCTCAGATAATACGGCAAGCTTAGTTGTTATTATCACACCAAAGCAATGTTAGAGTTTCATTATTGTGGAACAGTCGGTAGAATGTTCCAGAGAAACTGTGTGACCGTAAAACAACAAAAAATTGCTGGGTGGATGTGTGTCTGAGCCAACCTGACCCAGAGACTTGTAGAGAACTTAAGCAAAGTGAGTTGGCCATAGAAGTCCAGCCATTCATATTAGTTAAGGAGAAGACAAAAGTCTCATTCGTCATAACCCTGCTCACCGGTCCGCTTTATCAATGAGCACCAGCCTGCCAGAGTTTTCACCAGTTTGCAGTGGCGTTATCCAGTTATAGGACAAGAGGCGGCAGAGTGGCTGTACTCTCTGCACCAAGGCTGAGAGACTGTAGCCTATTACACAGTAAAGTTCCAGACTTCAGCATCTGAGAACAGGTGAAATGCCACTTCCCCTCTCTCTTATTTTTAGGAGTGTAAATTTAAATTAGATTAGATTAAAACATGAAAATTTAAACTATTCTGTGACCCCAAAATTGATCACGGACACAGTAAAATCCTCACAGGGGTGGAAAGCAGCTGCAGGTTACTGAGCAGCTTTTTCAAGTACACCAGCAAGTTAGTTTGCAAGATAAGTAATTCCACCATCACTTATGTTTATATGACATAATATAAAGTCTACTCAATGCAAGCTGCCTTTGAAACACTTCTGCCTAGTAATGGTAAGTGTTGATGTAACTAATGTGTACAGTCAGGATAACACAGATTTACACATTAACTACAGAATGTGAGGGAGCTTTGAGAAATCCTCCCCTCACTAAACAGTTTGTGCTATATAGATAGCAAGATTATATTCTTTGAGTCTTGCTGTTTATTATATCACATACCTTTTGTAATTCATTTTTGTTGTGGGTTGTCTGGATTATTTTGGTTCTGTTGTTAATTTTTTGTCTCTCTGAGGTCCACTCCCGGTTGGCGCGTGGCAGCATAGGTTGTTTGCATATGATGTCACGTCACTGCGTTGCTGTGGCAACAATTGCAGAAGGGGGTCAGGAAGCACTATCACAAGCTCTCAAAATGCCAAAGGTTCGCGTTGTTTACAGAAACCACGATGAGATTTTATCGAGTACCAAAACTTGTTATTCGCATAATGCAAGAAAAAAAAAGGAAAATGCAAGAAATTGACTGAAAAACACAAGTAAAAATGTCTTGTGAACCTTCGTCAGTGGTTGGGAGGTGCGGAGTCGGATAATGCTCATGTGTGCACTGTGCAGTGACCACTTCATCAAAGGTAAAGTAACTTAACATCGTCTAAACTAGCACAGTATGGGCTTTCCTCCACCTTGTCCATTCTGCTTTTCACTTCCGGACCCCCATCTGGATTTTGCGTGTCATCGGAATCACGTGAAACTTTAGAATATAGTTTATTGACATAAAAAATAGAATAACATAATGTAAACATTTAACTGTGCAAACATGGCCTGGTTTAGAATATCTTTTGTGATAAAAGAATACATTGAATGACATCTAAATGTAAACATTTAACTGTGCAAACATGCTTTATCTGGCTTAACAAAAGTCAGCTTGCCTTGTAACTTATTAAAATAATGTAAATAAAACTAAAAGCTGTGACTACTATCACATCAAATTTAGAAAAGATTTGTTGTGTTTCCTGTCTTGGTTGGCACCAACCAATGGCATATTTTGCAGACTGTCTTAATCTGCGCTTTGTCGCTCTTGAGATATCCAAACTAGGGCTGGGCGATATGGCAAAAAAAATGTGATCACGATAATTTTTTCCATATTGATCAATATCAATTTCTATCACGATATATAATTTGATAATGCTGCCAGTTTGAAGAGTATTCTGATAATGACTTAAGCCTGAAGAAACCAGAGGGTTCAATACTTAAACTTTAGAATGTAGTTTATTAACATAAAAAATAGAATAAGAAGTTTGAATATCAGCTCTGCCTCACTCATGCTGCTAGTAACAGGATCTAATAAGCAAACAAACTACAAGTTATCGGCCCAAATTTAATGCCATACCCAACATACACTCCCCTTCAAAAGTATTGGAACAGTGAGACCAATTCCTGTATTTTTGCTGTAGACTGAAAACATTTGGGTTTGACATCAAAAGATGAATATGAGACAAGAGATCAAC
>NTHP01000338.1:629685-659113 GCA_003416845.1 Oplegnathus fasciatus
GTTGATCTCTTGTCTCATATTCATCTTTTGATGTCAAACCCAAATGTTTTCAGTCTACAGCAAAAATACAGGAATTGGCCTCACTGTTCCAATACTTTTGGAGGGCAGTGTATCAGGCGCTGTGGAATTTATGAAATGATGGCTGGTGCAGCGCACACACGCAGCCGGGCAGGTGCTGCGTGTGTAGCTTGTTTTTCATTAAAGCCATCTAAACTTCTAATACAAATGGATGTCGCTGCTTTATTTTTGCAATCGGTAAGATGTCGCTTTACAAAAGAAAACAGCAACCGAGCCTATCTCCCTGCCTTAAGGAGCCAACACCTTTTGTTCTCCAAGCTCCTAAACAATGGCCACACCAAGGCACCTCCAAAGACGCGCGAGAAGATACTACCATCTGAGATTTGTTCAATTCGCCATAATTTTAATACTGGCTGGTGATGTAGAACTTAATCCCACAGCCCACAGCCAACAGATATTACTAGCCCAAGCACTGCACAACCACCTGTGGTGCTACCACTCAGTGGCGCTCAGTGTGCAACCCATAACTGGCTCATCAACCGGGCTATGTTTTACTCACCCTTGGTGTTCCCGAGGCTACCACCTGCCGTGCCGTGGTTCATACCTGGCAACGATGATGCCATCGGCCCAGCTGTGCCATAGTTTGTTCCCGGCGGCGGTTATGCCATTGGCCCGGCTGCAGCGACGTTCCCAAAATTGCCCAATTTTTTAAAAATTTGTTTTTAATTTTGACATTAAAAAAAACATGATAGAGCTGATATTGTAAATGACCTAAACAATCTGTTGTTTTTCATGTTTATTCAGTTTATGGGTATTTTATTAAGGTTGTGTTGATTTTGTCCCTTTAGTTGCATTATAAAGGCTGGTGCTTTTCTTTTGTAAGAGTAATGCCGGTAGGAGAAAAAGATGGCAGAAAACACGACCGGAGGAGACGAGCGCGGTAGGATTGAATGCTTTTCCTTTGGCGGATTAGCATAAACTGTACTTTGACTGTAGCATCATGTCAACTAGCTCAGGTGGAGATGATGGAATGGATTGGATGGTATCTAGGTCTACGAGGCTGAAAAGGGCTTTAAAAGAAAGAGATAGGATAGCAAGAGCAAGAAGTTGGTTGGATGAGAGTGAGGCCGGCAAGGCAAGCAACACCAAAAAGTCCCAGCCAGAATGACAGGTAGATACGTACAGAGCAAACACAAGAAAACGAGTGGAAAGTAATCAAATTCAATCAGGACGGTGGGCACTGTCACCCGATTAAACTTATGAGAGCAATCGAGGAAGAGATTGGTAGAATCAAATACGCTAGGTTTATGAACAACAAACGTGTGCTGATACATGCAACCAGCAAACAACAACAGGAAAAGATACTCAGAATGTCGTCACTAAAGGGGGAAAGGCAATAGGTGCAATAGCAAAGTTGAGAGGAGTAATTTCAGGAGTCCCATTGAATATGTCTATGGAAGATGTTAAAAATGAGATTCAAGGAGGCAAAGTAATTGATGCCACAAGGATTAAAGCTAGGGTTGGTAATGTTGAAGGAACCAGCAAGATTAAGCTAGATACCCCCCCCCCCTTCAGGTCTCCCTCCAAAGCCACTCCCCTCAAAACACACAAACGCGCACTGCCTGACTACTGCTGGAGGACGAGTCCACAAGAGAGCGGTGGATAGAGGAGCGCAGCACATCGTTGTCATCGCTAACTGTGTCCAACTACCGCATGTCTCATTCACATGTTTGAAAACACCTAACATTATCATAATGAACATAAACAACCAACATGGCTGTTGTTAGTACTCACCGCATCACTTTTCAGCCCTTCAACTCCCTCAGTTCTTCTCGCCATCGTTGAAAATCCATAAGATGTTGTTGTTGAAGATGGTTTGACCTCTTGCTTTATCCAACCTATTTTCTACTTCTGTCTTTCTTTTCTTTCTCTGCCATTCTTGTGCGACTAGTTTGCTAGCTTTAGCCGCCTAGCTGTGTGGAAGACTCTGGGCATGCAGTGAATGCAGGATCAGAGTGCGCGCAAGTAGTCAGATGCATAGCTGGACAGGCAGGCAGGCTTATTACAGTCCTGTGACAGTCACAGACACCAGACTTTTTTCCTTTTTTTGTCAGACCACTTGAATTATTGATTGCTGTCTGGATGTAAAGAGAGTTTCAACAAATATAACAAAAAATGCTTCTAAAAGACATTGCCTACCCAAGCTTTAAGAGTAAAAGGCTTGGTTCACTGGAGGAAACCCTATCAGTAATAGTTCAGTTTGAAAAAACTCTCCCTAAAGCAGTGCAAATGGGATACATGAACTACAGCGTGAGGGAATACATTCCTAAACCACTCAGGTGCTATGCATGCCAAAGAATGGGGCACACGGCACAGCAGTGTAAAGGGAAACTAAGGTGTGCGAGATGTGGAGGCCAACATGAATACGGAAAATGTGAAAAGGATGCCAAGGTTAAATGCTGCAACTGCGGAGGAGAGCACAGTGCTGAACAAACAATAGGAACTCTAGTGGAATGGCCCAAAGAAATGCAGTACAAAGTGACAGTAATTCACCAGGAAATCAGGCCCAAACCCAAGCCCACGTACCTAAACAGAGTGCTTGTGCCCACAAATGTAAAGTTGATGATGACACACTAGAAGTGAATAACGTGAACTTTGTGGTCTTTATCTGCCACACCATTAATGTTGCATCACAGCTGAAGAAGAAAAATGATAGAATCAAGGCCGTTGTGGAGGCAGCAGGAAGATTCCTTGATATGAGAGATGTAAAATAGACCAGATACATGCATTGCTGGCAGCCACTGAAGTTGGAGAAAATGATGTACAAGATGAGGGTTAAGACTTTAATCATGGTACTCCACATATTACAGTGGAATGCGAGAAGTTTCATAGCCAATGGCCAAGAATTCAAATATGAATTAGAAGCAGTTCCAGATGTAATATGTGCGCAAGAAACTTGGTTGCAACCTCATTTAGATTTTGTGATCCCAGGGTTCAGTTCTATCAGACATGATAGAGTCAACAACCAAAATGTTGGAGGGTGTGCTACTTTTCTCAAAGATGGTTTGGCCTATAGGGACATTCCCTCCCCTGAAGATATGGAATGTGTCATAGTTGAGATTTGCAGCCCGAAGAAAGAAGGAAATATTAAATTAATCAATTTTTATAATCCATGTAAAAATCTAGCCATTGACATGTTCAAGGAAATGGCAAGGACAGTATATAGAAAGGAAATATGGTGTGGAGGCTTTAATGCACACAGCGGCTTATGGGGTAGCAATCATACAGACAGTAATGGGAATATAGTGGAAGAAATGCTGGATGAAAGATCATTGGTCTGCCTCAACAATGGACACGGTACGAGAGTAGACATGAATATGGGAACAGTATCATGCTTGGATCTTACATTGGTGTCAGATCGTCTGGCGAATGCATGTGAATGGCACGTCAAGAGTGGTTCTACGGTAGGAAGTGACTTTTCCCAGTTCTCACTATAGTAAACACAAATGAGTGTATACAAGAAGGGAGTTAATTTACCAGATGGTGCTTTGCTAAGGCTGACTGGGAGAAATTTAGGATATGTTGTAAGGAACCAGCACACTTTGATTATCCTTCACAGGCAACAGAAAGACCGTGCAGTCAGAGAGAATGAAAATGTGAGGGAGAAGAAAACAACACAGGGTAGGAAGACAGTGGTGCCTTGGTGGAATGAGGAGTGCAGCAGAGCTGTTAAAGAGTGAAACAAGGCATTCAGAGCCTTGAAGAAAAACATGACACAAGATAATCTTATAGAGTACCAAGGGCAGTGGCTCGTAGGATAATCAAATATACAAAAAAGAGGACATGGAGAGAATTCTGTTCCACCATTGGCAGAGGACTTAAGTTAGGGGAGGTCCATGTTAAAGCAAATGAGTGGGAGAAGGAAGTCAGTTAAAATTCTAGCATTGGTTGATGGGGAGAGACTGGCAGTGTCACACAAAGAAAAGGCAGATGTGTTAGGTAGGGCATTTGCTGCAGTACATGGTGGTGAGCACTTTGATGGCATTCACAGGCAACAGAAAGACCATGCAGTCAGAGAGAATGAAAATGTGAGGGAGAAGAGAGTGGATGATATGTCAACTCTGGATGTAGAATTTACAGTGTCAGAACTCAAAATAGCCTTGCAAGGTACTGGATACACAGCCCCAGGACAAGACCAGTTATGTTATGCTATGTTCTGGCAGCTACCAGTGGAAACATTGAATCTAGTACTGAGACTTTTCAATAAAATCTGGAGGGATGGAGTTATGCCGAGTTGTTGGAAAAGGGCAGTAATATTACCATTCAATAAGCCAGGTAAGGATCCTGCTAATCCTGGTAGCTATAGGCCCATAGCATTGACGTCGGACATATGCAAATGGATGGAGAAGATAATAGTTTGAAGGCTATCATATGTACTGGAACAGAGAGTGTTACTGAATAATTTATTACTTGAGTGGATTTTGAAAAGGATGATCCACAATGGATGCTCTAGTTAGGGTAAGTAATGAGGAGGAAAAGACATTGAAAATGAAAGAGTTGATGGTAATTGTATATTTTGACATCGAAAAGGCATATGATTCTATGTGGAGGGAAGGGCTGCTTATCCAATTAAGTAAAATGGGTATTGGAGGGAGGATGTATAATTGGATAATGGACTTTTTAACAGGCAGGAAATTCAGAGTCAAGGTTGGAGCAGATGTATAGAAGAATTTGGAAATAGAAAATGGTTTTCCCCAGGGGAGCGCAATAAGCCCTGTATTGTTCAACATAATGATAAACGACATTTTTATAAACTTAGATGGATGCATCAAATCAGCGCTTTATGCAGAAGATGGGGTCATATGGATGAGGGGAAGAAATGTACCATATGTGTAAGAAAATGTGGAAAAAGCAATAAAGAAAGTAGAGAAGGTCACATGAGTGGGGGTTCAAGTTGTCAACAAGCAAGTCTTGTTACATGATGTTTACAAATAAGTGCAAGATCGATGCTGAGAAATTGTTACTACAATTATCTCAAAATCTACACAGATGGTTCTAAAAACAAGCAGGAGTGCGTGGGAGTTGGTGTGTATGTCCCTGAGATTAAAATATGCATTTCAAAAAGACTGTCAGATCAGTTATCTGTATATACAGCAGAAATAGTGGCAACCATTATTGGACTACAGTGGGTTGAAGAGGTCAGACCTGATAGGATGGTGATATGCACAGACTCAATAGCCGTATTAGAAAGCATGCAGTCAACAACAACAGTCAGAGAAGATTTACTCATTGAACTTTACCATAGTTTGCTCAGACTTCATAGAGGTGGCATAGATGTACAGTTCTGTTGGGTGCTAGCACATGAGGGGTTGAAAGGGAATGAGTGTGCCGATAAACTAAACATGGCACAAAAAGTAAGGAAATTTGTGTTTGGTAGATTATTTCTTTGTTGTAGCAATGCTTCTTGGCAATAAATCTTATACCGTTGGAAAGCCTGTATATTTCCCTTTNAAATGGTGCCACATTTGTAAGGAAAATGCATTTGTGGGATGAGCAGCAGAGCTGAGTATGTGGGTTGCGCCCATGAAAAATTTGCCAAATCTTCTCTGCCAGTGCCAAACAGCCTATTCTGCTGTTGCTACTGACTCTTGTTTTGAGCTTCTGGTACCCCCAGGTGCTGACAATCAAGTGCCTGATTGGCAGCACCTGTGAGCATGGGCCCTGCTACAGTGGTCAGTAGGTGTCTGCTCCAAGAATCGACATGCCATGTTTGACTGATCTGGATAGGGCCCGTGCGATAGGGCAACTTCAAGCTGGTGTTCCGCAAAACCAAGTTGCGGCATTATTTGGAGTGAGCCCTAGTACCATCTCCGAAGTGAAGGCCAAGTTCCATATAACAGGGGATGTCAGAGACAGGCCATCCCAAGAAGACGTCCCAAGAAGACGACACCCGAAGAAGACCGTTTCCTCACCCTGTCAGCACTTAGGAACCGTAGGCTGTCTTCTACAGATTTGCAGTCAAGGTCTGCAGGACGATATGGCCAACGGCTCTCTGCACAGACAATTTGGAACAGACTGCACGCAGCCAATCTCCGGTCTCATAGGGCTGCCAGGAGGCCTGCCATGACTGCTCTTCACCGGCAGGCCCGTTTGCGCTGGTGTCGGCAACANGAACATGCGGAGGAACGTTATGTTCAGCGATGAGTCCAGATTCTGCCTACGGCAGTTGGATCATAGGGTCAAAGTGTGGAGAAGACGCGGTGAACGCTATGCTGATTGCTGCACCGATAGAGTAACATCTTTTGGTGGAGGCAGTGTGATGGTGTGGGGCGGCATCTCCCTCACTGGAAAAATGAGGCTTGTCATCATTGGAGGCAATCTCAATGCAGAGAGATATCGGGATGAAATTCTGCAACCAGTGGCAATCCCATATCTCCACAGTCTGGGACCTAACTCTATCCTCCAAGATGACAACGCTCACCCCCACAGAGCGGGGTTTCTCAGAGACTACCTCCAGAATTTGGGAGTGGAGAGGATGGAATGGCCTGCCAGCAGTCCTGACCTCAACCCCATTGAACACTTGTGGGATCAGCTTGGGCGTGCTGTTCGTGCCAGAGTGACCAACACAACCACGTTGGCTGACTTGCGACAAATGCTGGATTAAGAATGGGATGCCATCCCACAACAGTGTGTGACCAGGCTGGTGACCAGCATGAGGAGGAGGTGCCAGGCTGTTGTGGCTGTGTATGGTTCTTCTGTTTGGCATTGGCAGAGAAGATTTGGCAAATTTTTCATCGGCGCAACCCACACACTCAGCTCTGCTGCTCATCCCACAAATGCATGTTCCTTACAAATGTGGCACCATTTAAAAGGGAAATAAACAGGCTTTCCAACGGTATAAGATTTATTGCCAAGAAGCATTGTTACAACAAAGAAATAATCTACCAAACACAAATTTCCTTACTTTTTGTGCTATGTTTTTAGCAAAAAGGGCACTGCAAAAAGAAATAGCAGTACAAGTTCCACTTGGTAAAGGAGAAGGAAAAGCAGTGATCAAGAAAAAAAGAATGGAGATATGGCAGAGAAGGTGGGAGGAAGACCAGAAGGGAAGGGCGGATCACAAAATACAAAAGTCAGTCATAACAAAGAACTATAAAGAAAGGAACAGAAGGGAGGAAATCATCATAACAAGACTCAGACTGGATCACACAGGATTAAATGGCACTATGTTTGTACTGGGGAAAAGGAACAGTGAGAAGTGTGGAGTTAAAGAAAATGTGGAACATATCGTATTGCATTGCACCATGTATGAAGCGGAAAGTGAAAGGTTTTATGATAAAGTCCGAGAGGCAAGACGGGAGTGGAATCTGATGGGGATACTGGGAACAGAAGTAGAGGGAGAGGAGGTAAGAGTCACCAGGAAGGCACTCTTTACTTTCTTAAATAACACTAGGTTGATGGGAAGAATTTAAGAAATAAGTCAAAATGACATTATGCTACACACTCTTGTACGGTAGGTGGCAGTATGCATCTTAAAGTTGTTTACGATCCGCCAGTAAACCGAGAGAAGAAGAAGAGTAAAGGATGCAGGTGAAACGTCAGGTGTGTCTTCCGAATGAAGGATGTCAGACTTGTTGGTTGTTTAGCACCTGGCTGATAAGGGCACACGATTTGTCAGCATTTCATTTCATATTGTGTGTAATATTGACAAACCTTATAATGCTTTTAGTTTTGTATGTTTTTTCTGAGTTTAAGTGTGAGCGTGTGTAAGCTAGCAACTGCTGTATTAAGCTCAATGCACTACAATTCTGTCGTGTTTAACAAGCAGTTAACATTCCTTGGTTAAATTAAGCTTGCTACATGTAGTCTGAAGAAATGCTGTACTATTTCCTAGGGCGCTGAATGTGCTTGGACCCTGTTTGGCGGACACCTAAACATTCGGAGTGTGACCCCTAAACGCGAACATTGACTTTTTAGGTCTGACAGAAACTTGGTTAACCCGTTCCTCTCCAGAGGCTGCAATAACCATGCCTGGATACAATGTTTTTAGAAAAGACAGGGATCGAGGAAGGGGTGGTGGGGCTTTACTGTATGTCAAAAGCTCTTTAAAATGTAACCAAATTTAATTAATTGGAATGAAAAGAAGGAAAGAAAAAATCTTAAACTGATCACTGATAACTTCAATTTTACACAACTAATAGAACAGCCTACGAGAATAACCCATCGTTCAAAAACAAGAATAGATTTGTTGTTCACCAATCGACCAGAAAGAATCACTAAGACCTATAACCTCTTGACTGGCCTATCAGACCGTAATGCAATTTTTTTCTCAAGAAAGCTCACAAAACAACGTTTTTCAAGTTCATTTAAAGCTATATCCTATTATCACACAATCCCAGAGTCAACAGCAAAACCTTGAGGCAGCTCTGAAAGAGCTTGACTGGAGTACAGTCTTCTCAAGCGGGGACATAGAGAGTGGTTGTGATTCATTTTGCATTTTGCAACAATTAATGAAGTGATGGCATTCTTTACTAGAAGAGGTGGTCAAAATAAAAGAAAGGGGAACATTCTGCCCTGACTGAATGTTGAATGTAGGAAATTGATGAAAGATAGAGACCAACTGCTTAAAAAATCTTTGAAGTCTGGACTGATTACAGACCTTTTTATGGATATTATTGAAGGTGCAAAAGGGAATGGAAAAAAAAATTGGCAAAATATTAACAAACTACTCGGTAGACAAAACAAACAGGATAATAAAGAATTAGAACTCAGCATTAATTATGTATTAGTGAAAAACCCGATCACCCTAGCTACCAATTTCAACATTTATTTCTCAAATTCTGTCTATGAGATAACCAAGCTTTTTACTCCATCTGATGTTACCCATAGTCCTATTAATCATTCACAGCCTATTGTTAAAATAGAGGAAATAACAGCAAAATAAGCAAATCAGGCCATTTCTGACAGTTGATGCCACCAGGATGTTTTTACACTCCATGATTTTTTCACACATCGAATATTGTTTTACTAACTGGTCACTTAGAGGTGCAACGACACTTAAATCAAGACCCATCTCAAACAATGGCTTAAGGCAAACCAGAACTGTGATCACTTTTAACTTGACATGTTGCACAATGTATTTTTGTCTTTCTAGTGTTGTATTGTATATTTGTATTTATAGTGTCACTTGTAATGTTTCTGTTTTTTGTTACCTGCCTAGGGACTACGGATGTAAATTCGGATGCATTCTTACTAACTCTGGCATGTTCACATCTTGTATTTTTATACTGATGTTAATTAATGTGTTCTGTCCCTATCAAATAAATAAAGTAAAGTAATAACATAATGTAAACATTTAACTGTGCAAACAGGGCCTGGTTTTGAATATATTTTATGATAAAAGAATATACTGAATAACATATAAATGTAAATATTTAACTTTGCAAACTTTCCTGTCTTGGTTGGCACTGACCAATGGCATATTTTGCAGACTGTCTTAATCTGTGCTTTGTCGCTTTTAAGATATCCAAACCACTTCCATATAATTAACGTCATGTTACCTTTTTTGTCAACAATTTCCTCAACTTTGGAGGGTAACGTGAGTTAACTTTCACCATCGCTTTCGTGCCATTTGGTTCCGGTCATTTTTTTTCCACTCTTCCAGAGGACATCCACTTTCACATCCACTTTTTTTACCGGTAGCTAAAACAATGCTCTGCAGTGGGAAATGGGCGTGTGCTTTGACGAGCAAGCCAAAAACTGCACACTGACTTAACCTAACTTAACCTTACCGTTCACTACCCTTAGCTGGCTTAAGTCTTTGCCCAAGTGAACAGCTGCTTACTAGCAATTGTAAGGGATTTAAAGAAATATATTTAAAGAAGCTTGCCTTTCTAAAAATGGAGCATAACCTCCCTCGCTTTTAAACATGAAGGCCTGCCTACTCTGCAATTTCATTATGCCCTCAGAAGACTTTGGGTAAGTATTGAATTGACAATTCATTATAAGCAACTGAACTGGAAGAACCACATAGAGGCTAGTTAGGACTCTAACTGAAGAGCAAAACACTTGCTTACATTGCCACGTGACACCAGACATCAGGCTGAACATTTTTCTTACCTTGCAGGCGATACGATGAGGACAAAACTTGCCAAAACCCAGAGGAGGAGGTATTCTCCGTAGGAGTGTCACCACATCAAGGTGCTTAATACGCCCACTATAAGAAAGAATAAAAATAAAGGATTTTATACAAATACAGACAGAGGATCTTTCTCAAATCTAGACAACAATCTAAATATACATTGGGCATTTTTCTCCTCTTCCTTTAATTTAATAGTGAAGACAGACAAGTGTACTAAACAGAAACCAAAATCTGGACTTATTAGTGGACGGACTAACTTGGACACTTAACAAAGGAGTTCGTTCTATCCTATTAATCAATATTCCAAAAGAGCAGTGCTAAATTACTTACAACAAGTATTAAGGCCTGGTTAAACAAATATTTAAAGATGAGAGTAAAGCAAGATCTGCAATCACAGTTCAACTTATAAGTTCATATGTTTTAAAGTTTTGAACGTCAAATCATAGTCCCAGACCACACACACCGTGTTTTCTTTTTGAATAACACATTAGATAAACCAGTATAAAGATATGATGGGGAGAGTCCCTTCAAATTGCGAGAGCAGACAGTCCACAATCTTTTCCACAGAACCAGCACTCTCTTCAGAGACTCCCAGGAGTGCTCGTCAACAACACGGCAGTGACAATTGCACCCTTCACACAACCAGACCCTCCACATCAGTGTTCTGAAAGTCAATGAGACCAGGCCATGGACATATTAAGAAAGACTGCTGGCTCATCTTGAATGAGCTGTGGGGACATTTTTGTTTTACTGTGGGTAAACTGTTTCCTCTGGAATGTCCAAATATTTTTTTCTGTCCTGTCAAGTTTATTATGAGAACTTTTCAACTAGAAGAGACTTCAAGTTTCAAGTTCATTATTGTCATATGCACAGTGAAGCACAAAGAGCAAATATAGGAATGTGTATAAAATAAACAATAACACAATAAAATAAAATATAAAATATAAATATAATATTGTGGAAGGCAAGTAGTGATAAAATTAATAAACTATAATGTAGACAGGTTATGGACAGGTAAGAACAGGAATTTAGACAGGCATTGCACTAATAAATATATATACACTGATGGTTAAACAGCTTGTAAAATATTTATAAATAGAAATATACTGTGTATACACATACTGTGATGGATGCAGGTATAAACAGTAGTAATAAATATATATAAACAGCGATGTAAACAAGTAGTAACCAGTAAGTAATAGTAGTGTGAGGGAAAGTGACATTAGTATTAGTAAGGTACGAGTAAGGTGACAGTAATGAGCTTACTACAGTCTTATGGCCTGAGGGATGAGGCTGTCTCTGAGCCTGGTGGTGCAGGACCGGATGCTGTAGAACTGTTTGCTGTCAGCAGGCAGAATAGTTTATGGCTGGGGCCTGCAGCCTGCGGAGGAAGAAGAACTGTTGTCTTGCTGTCCTAGTGATGGTGTCGGTGTGGTGAGTCCAGGTCAGGTCCTCGCTGATGTAAACCCCAAGGAACCTGAAGCTGCTAACTCTCTTCATTGTAGTCCCATTGATGGAGAGGGGGGTGTCCTCCCTGTCGCTTCCTGTAGTCCACAATCAGCTCCTTTGTTTTGCCGACGTTGAGATGGAAGTTGTTGTCCTGGTACCAAGATGTCAGGGCTCTGACCTCCTCTCTGTAGGCCGTCTCATCGTCGCCGGTGACCAGGCTGATGACGGTCGTGTCGTTAGCAAACTTGATGATGGTGTTGGAGCTGTGGGTGGCAACGCAGTCGTGCATGAACAGGGAGCACAGGAGAGGGCTGAGCATGCAGCCCTGAGGGGCGCTGGTGTTGAGGGTCAGGGTGGAGGATGTGGGGCTGCCTATCCATACAGCCTGGGGTCTGCCCATCAGGAAGTTCAGGATCCAGTCACACTGGGTGGTGTTGAGTTCTAGATCTCTGAGCTTGATGACGAGCTTGGAGGGAACAATGAGTTCCATGAGTCCAGTGAGTCAAGGAGGGAGGAGGTGCTGAAGGTTTTGACTAACCGCTCAAAGCACTTCATGATGGTGGAGGTGAGTGCTACTGGGTGATAGTTGTTAGTCGTTGGTAGTCTTTTTGGGGACAGTGACAATGGTGGTCTCCTTGAAGCATTTGGGGACTACAGACTGGAGCAGTGAGAGGTTGAAAATGTCTGTGAAGACATCTGCCAGTTGATCTGCACACACCTTGTGAGCTTGGCCAGGGATGCCATCGGGGCCAGGTGCCTTGGTGGATTAATCCTTTTAACCCTTCGGAGTCTTGGGCTATTTAGGCCGTTCGTGAATACTTTTGATTTTGTCTTTATATACCACATAAAAAAATGTTCACCATACCAGTGTTTGGTATCTTTTTTTTCAGCACAACATCACCTATATGACCTGACAATTATTTTTTCACTTTGACATACTGTATCAACATATTGGACCCAAAAAAACAAAAAAACATAAAGTCGGATTTGGAAAATGATGGGTTTTCTTTACTAAAACGGCATAAACATGCCCAATGAAGCATTTTAAAGGTTGCAAATGTAAATACAGGTTGCATATCTGAACATATAAAGGTAAAATTGAGATAAAATGAAGCTATATACAAGTATTCACAACAAAAAGCAGGAGTAGCCATAGGTGTTTTTTTCTTTNAGTTAGACAGAGAGCTACATTACAGACTTTGCATTCCCAGAGTGTGAGGGGTTCCTAAATAATGCAAATAGAACATATAAAACGGTAAATTTGAGATAAATCCCTCCCCCACCTCTCTGAAATGTTTACCTCGTATCGCAGAATCAGCAGATTTGGGCATTTTTCGCCGTTTCGTCATATCACAAAAAACGGCGAAGATATTAAAATACACGCAACGCCTGACACACCCCATCTTGCATATTTTTATGCAAGATGGGGTGTGGCAGGTTTTTATCAACTTTACACGATCGTATCTCCGTTTTTACTTGGTCTATCAACATGAAACAACAACTGGAGAGAGTTTCAAGCCAACACTTTCGATAGAAGTTGACGGCGATGCGGTACGTGACTTCGTTTTTATGCTGCGACGGCGCGAACACGTCACGTGATTTGATCACGCCGGCATGATCGGCGACCTCGAAGGGTTAAGGGATCTACACACATCTGCCCTGGATATTACAGGTGGGCAGGGGTCCTGGGCCTTTTGTACCTACTCAGCCGGGTAGATGCTCTCAAAGCGTGCATAGAAGATGTTCAGTTCATCTGGGAGAGATGCAGACATTACCTCACTGCTGGTTTTTCCTTTTGTAGTCAGTGATGATTCTCAGTCCAACCCACATGTTTCTGGTGTTGGAGCCCTGATAGCTGGACTCCACTTTGTCCCTGTATTGTTTCTTTGCACTGCTAATAGCTCTCTGGAGCACATACCTGGATTTCCTGTACTCCTCCAAATCACCTGAGTTGTAGGCATCGGTCCGTGCTTTAAGTTTGGCACAGACTTCCCCGTTAACCAGGGCTTCTGATTCAGGAATTTCCATACAGTAATGCTCGGTACGACGTAGGGATGTACCTGAATCCGAATACATTATTCGGGAAAGCACAAATAATGCGATGGAAACAGATATTTCTTCTACCCGGAGTTGTTCGTTATTATCCAGGGAGAAAAAGCCATGATTGATGTTGATATCTGTGCATCAGCTATTATGTTTCTTCAAATCGATTCATATCATTGTGGATGGCCACAAGATAAAAATGCCCATTCTGTTTGCAACATAGGACTTTGATTTCACTAACTAGTTGTTTCATTTACTACACATTATCGAAAAGTGATCGCTATATTCTGTAGTCACCCCCACCGAGTCAGCACAAAGTAGGCTGAGAGCTGACTGGTCCCGGCTATCACTCAGGGAAACTCTCGCATCGAGGAGGAGGATTCCCAACTCGTTATGAGGGCCAATCAACACTGCCCAACCCGCAAAAATATGTGTTAATCAACCACCCGAACCCAACCCGCAAACCGGCAACTTTATGCATTATAGTAGCACTATTATAACTGACTGAGCACCGCAGCATATGTGTGTGTTTGGGAGAGAGAGAGAGAGAGAAAGAGAGAGAGTGAGTGACAGAGAGAGGGGAATAGAAGGTGGAAGGTGGACTATTACACGCAATGTTTCTGTAAGTCATTAATAACTTACACAGAACGCTGCTTTGTCACTTTTTGACCTGCCTGCACCTAACCCGTGATATTTTCTAGTAAGCTTACATGAACCCGCACAACTTGTGGGTTATGGGTCGACCCGCACAGCACTAATTTCCTTTTTGTTAATTTCCTACAGTTAAAAAAAACAGTCAAAACACTGAAGTAAATGGGGTGCTCTGGTAGCTCACCTGGTAGAGTGCATGCTATTAAGGCTGAGTCCTTATCGCATTGGCCCGGGGTTTGATTCTCTAGGCCCTTTGCCGCTTGGTAGCATTGTGAGAAATTCTTTAAAAGACTGTTTTGATTTATAAAGCTTTGTTTTCCTAGTTCAAATTGACTGTTCAGTGCCCCCCAGCTAGTTTAGGGGTGGTGGTGGGGTTCAGTTAGTTTACAGTCTATCCAAACTTCATTCAGTAGGAGAAAAAAATAAAAAATAAAAATAAAGCAGGCAAAAAAAAGTTCATGTATTACTGTCATGTAATTCACACAGAATTTGATGCTCAGACAGTTCATAAAACTTAGTTTAGTTAAAAATTAAAAAAGAGAGAGAGACAGATGAAAAGTACAGTATGAGGATGTGGAAATATATTTCATTATTAATTATATGCCAATATTAAATCAATTTGATGCTTTGAAGGCACAAAAATTGCATTGCCAATGAATATTAGGTTAGAAAACACAACATTTGCCCGAGTTAACGTGACCGAGTTAATGTGACTTATAAACCATGCCCACTTCCACTCTACTATCTGAATACAGCTACAGAGACAGATAAATTTGTTGGTTGAACAGATACAGGTACAGAATACAGATAATGACATCTCTGTACACCTCTAATGACGTCATCACTACATTTGTCGATGTAGCCAATGACCGCGTCTGTGTATGTATTAATGTTGTTGTCCTGAAACACACACCACCCAGTAGTGCTAAAGCAGTGACGTAGTCTGATTGGTGAGACCACTTCTGAATGGTCTGCATCACAGGTCTGTCAGTTTCTGCTTATAAAAAGGCAGAAGCACAACTGAGACATGATCTGATTTGCCGAATGCGGGGCGAGGGAGGGCCTTATATCCATCCCGAAAAAGTGTGCAAACATGGTCGAGTCAAGTATGTTGCTACCATGTGTAGGACAGCCGATGGTCCATGGCCACAATAAAAGGAGCCTCCGGCCGTGAGGTCCCTGTGACAGCAATGTCGATCCAGAACAGTGAATGTCTGTTTTAGTGTTTGAGGAAACTGTTGAACGTTGGAGCAGAAAAGGAAATGTCAGAATCGCAGAGATTGTGACTGGGAATGAATGGGAGAGAACAATGAAAGTGAGATAACCTCGTACTTTATGTTAATGTTAACGTACTGGCTAAAGAATCCAAGAAAGTTTGAATTGGTGCACCTTGTGTGAAACTGAATGTCTGCCACTACAGTATGAATAGAAGAGGGCAGGATGTGACAATAAACAAAACAGAAAACTAGGAAGGCAGCAACTATTTACAAGCTATTTAACCATGGCAATATATATAGTTATTAGTGCAATGCCTGTCTAAAATACTGTTCTTTCCTGTCTACATAGGTTTATTCATTTTATCACTACTGTACACCTGCCCACCACAGTATTATACTTTTCTTATTGTATTATAATTTACTTCATATATATCATATTCTACTCCTATATTTTGAACATGTGCACTATTTCATGTCTTATGTCTTAGATTCTGTTCTTGCCTGCGTGATTTTCTTTTGATACATATTGTTTGAGTATTGTTGGACAAAGCATGAGAATTGAGAATTTGATTTTCAATGACTGCTTCACTGTAATTTTTGTGCATATACAAAAATGTATGCATGTACAATAAAAGAACTTGAACTTGAACTCAGAGATTAATACTGGGATAGCATGCATGGCATGGGATGTACATAATTTAGTATATTTGAGCCAGGCGGAATCATAGGAATGAAGGATGAGCTGGCTCTCATGTAATGTGTGGCAGATAGATGTTTTAATTGAGAATCAGCTCTGCGAAAGAAGTGCAGACCAGTGGGAATGGTTTAAGGAACTGAAAAACATTCTATGAATGGGAAACAAGAGAAGTGAAACCTGGATAATGTTAGAATCATATCAGGAAGGGGTGCCACGATAGCGCAGTGGTACTGCGCGGCGCCCCATGTTGCGAGGAGTAGCCCTCACGCGGCTGACCCGGGTTTGATTCCAGCCTGGGTCCTCTACCGCATGTTGTCCCCCACTCTCTCTCCCCCCTTTCCTGTCATGTCTTCAGCTGTCCCTATCAATAAAGGCCAAAAAAAACCCATACAAGGATATGAATAACCAGGTTTTTTATGTTCCATATCATATCCCAAAATGATTAAAATAAGGATAAGACATATAGTGTTCATGTAAAGGTACAAATTGACAGACTATATCATGTTGATGACATGAAATAAACCGGAAGTTGAAAGAAATTTAATTTAAAATTATAAATATATATTTCTTAGAAAATTATTATAACTGTAAAATACAGTGAGACGATCAATCTCCTCACAGGCACCAGTTGATGCCTGGCCTTGGAAACCAAAATGTCCAGAAATGGCCCTGCTAATAAAACCTGCCATCAACTACTGTGAGGGAGCTTCACTCACTCCCTCACCAGTCAGGTGAAAAGCTCCTTTATTTATTAGTTTAGTTGAATATTTATTTTTGTGATATGTGTTTACCAGCTCAACTTAGGATCCACTTTAGTTGATTAATACATTTGCTCCATTTAGTATGTTTCATTTAAGTGTTTGTTTCATTGTTTTCTTGTTTGCTTTGATTTCTAATCATTGTTCTCTCCAAGGTCCACTTCCTGTTTGAGGATGATGCTCTCTGCCCCTTTCTCCACCAGGTGTTGGCAATGTGGACTTTGACAATGGGGAGGAAGCAATGGGTTTTCTTTTTGTATTTTGTTTCCTACCAGCCTTCGTAAAATTCACTCTATCCTGTATAGTATGTTGTAAAGTTATTGTTCATCTTAATGCCTCAATGGAAAGATGTAAGATGGACGTTACTAACATTCTTAATAGCTTTAATTGTCTGTTTAATTTTACCCCTGCTATGAGCAATGTAGTTTAATCAGGAAGTATTTAAAGCTATTGTTTGATCCATATGGCTTTTTGTCTGTGGGCTGGGGACTTCTACAAGTCTTCTTGTAGAGTTTCTCATTTTGTATGTGTTTTTCATTTTTGTATGTATATTGCCATTTGCGGCTGTTTATTGTTTTCTGTGGCTTGGGATGTGATGTTGTGTCACACTGCACACATACAGTACACACTTCACTGCAAATTATAAATGTTCAGTGTTCCAAAAGAGGTAGCATGTTGAGAAAAACTATATGTAGCCACACAATTCCACAACATCCTGCTTTACAACAGTCATAGTTACTGTCATTACTAAAGTCTGATTTGTCACCCCAGCAATAAAATACTTGAAAAATTTTAAATTCCCTCTCATTTAATAACATTCCAGTAAAGTGGATCTCCACAGTCTTAATGGGCAAAAGACAGCTACACGTCGGCACCATCAAGTAGCCTAATTACCCAAACTCAAATGTTTGGGTAATTAGGCTACTTGATTGTCATACTCATACTCATTGTTTATTCATGGAGAAACTGTGTGTGTGCATTGGCACCATCAGAGGTGTAGAAGGTCTGAGCGATGGTTTGAGGAATGACTTCACTTTATCCAGTTCATGATGCCCCATGATGTATGCACACTGATGGTCCACAACAACTTCTCTGTGAATTTCTCTGTAATTACATGTTACATCTGTTGTCATTAACATTTATTGTTTACTTCGTCAGATAACTTAATGATCATAAAATAGAGATTTTATAGATTTCTTAGTCAGCAGTGTGGGAGTTCAGAAAATGTTTTGACACTCAAACAGCCTTTTTTTGTAGACTTATGTTTATGTGGACATAGAGTCAGCAGTACCCAACCCATCAAACTATAACAATGTATCCCATTGTTCCGCTACAGCCATGAAATGAATTCCATTTTGTTTAAAACATTCTAATTCACTGCAATATATAGCCCACATGAGGCTATATAGTATGGAAAGGATAGGATAGGAAGTAAAGATAGCAAAAAAATCTCACACGTGTGATGCAGACTCAGAATTTATCAGACATCTAGAACAGCCTTTCTCAACCAGGGTGCATAATATAAATAACATAATAAAATGCATTAAAAATCCCCAAAAAACTATAGCTACAATTTATCATGAAAATACAGATCATTAACCACCTCATATCATCAAAATTTATCTCACATGCCCCTTTCCTTATGCGTCACAGGTCACAACGTCAACATCAGGGTCAGTAAATATCTACGTAAATACCATACAGTGTTTTTTTTCGTGGGGAGTTACGAGAGTTTGAGTGAAGCGGTCGGTGCACACAAACTAGCATGGACCGTTTTTTGAATAGAAAGGCGCCAGAATCAGATAATGCTGAATATCAGCCATCAATTTTGTTGTCCAGTGGTAGCCCAGCAGCGAGGGTAGTTGAGGCCAGCAGCAAGACAAAGAAAAGACAGTACGATGATAGTTGTGTTGTATGGTTTCATCTTTACCCAGGATCCATCATCCCCTCTTCCACTGTGCCTGGTATGTGGTATGGAATTGTAAAAGCAATGGTTCCGAGCAAACTTAAAAGACACCTGACAACAACTCATCCGTCACTAGCCAGCAAGGATGCAGAATATTTTATTCATTTGAAAAGTCAACACAGCCGACAAGAGCAAGTGATAATGACGTGTGCAAAAGCGTCAGAGAAAGCACTGGTAGCTAGCTATCTAGTGGCCGATAGTAGCAAAGGCTAAGAAGCCACACATGATTGCCGAGATGGTCATATTGCCAGCATGAACAGCAATTGTCAATAAGCAGCAAAAGAAATTGCAGGTTCCGCTGTTGGATTGTACAATCAGAAGGCAAATCAATGACACGTCTGCAGATATTGAAGATGTGGTTTTGGAAAAAATCAGATCCAGTCAGAAATTTTCCTTACAAGTTGACGAACCAACACGCATCAGTGGGCACACTCAGCTATTGGCAAATGTTCGAATCATAGATGGGGACCATATCAGAGGGAATTTTTTATTTTGTAAAGCAATGCCTAACAAAACAACCGGAGAGGAGATTTATCGTGTGACAACTGAGTATCTTGAACAGGGGGGATTGAGTTGGAAGAACTGTATCAGTATCTGCACTGATGGGGCCGTCGCCATGACGGGGAGTGCCAAGGGTTTCATCAGCAGGGTCAGAGCGCAAGGGAGGCACTGGTTGTATGACGCTGCCAAAAGAACTTTCAGATGTACTGGACAGAGTGGTGGACATTGTTAATTTTATCAAGGCGCGACTGTTAAAGAACCGTCTGTTTTGATTCTATGTGAGGAAGTGGGAGCGGAACAACATACCTTGTTGATACACACGAAGGTTTTGGGCCGACTTGGCAGACATTTTGAAGCAACTGAACGCTAAAATGCAAGGCAAAGAAGAAAATCTTCTCACCTCGTCTGACAAATTGTGTGGCTTCAGATCTAAGCTCACACTCTGCTGCTACTTTGTGAAACAGGGCAGGCTTGAGATGTTTCCCTTGTGCAAACAACAGCATACTTTCTGACCTTGTCTCTCAGCATCTGAAAACTCTTCAGGCAAAATTTAGCCATTATTTTCCATTGGAGTCTTTTGTGCAGTTTGACTGGGTCAGTGACCCTTGGAGTTCATGTGCACTGGGAAGCTCAAAAGACTTGCCACTGATGGCACAGGAGCAACTGGCAGAAATCAGGGAAGATCACACATTAAAAATTAAATTTCAAGACATGGCTTTGGATATGTTTTGGATATCATTGGAGAAGGAGTACCCAATAGTTTCAAGTAGCACCATTGCAATTCTGCTACCTTTCTCCACGACATATCTGTACGAGCTTTTCAAGCCTAACTTACATCAAGAACAAGTACAGGGAGCAACTGAGGGCTGTGGACCAGGAGCTCCATGTCTACCTCTCATCCATCGCTGCCAGAATAGGGTGGTTGTGTGCATCATCCCAGGCTCGGGTTTCCCATTAATAGTAAGTCACATTTCCCATTAATAGTAAGTCACATTTACCCCCCACATTTACAACCACTTGGGTGCGTGTGTTGGTCATCAGGGGTTGGCTTGGGATTTTGCACATTTTTAAAGGATGCCATGACTGAAAAAAGGTTGAGAAACGCTGATCTAGAATCACTCTTACAGTAGTTACACATCTATGGCGTTTAATTAGTCTCAAAACCTGTGCACATAAAAAAAAAAAAAAAATTCACTGGACAGAACATGGCCAGATTGGCTGATAATTCCTTTTGCTTCCTGGGCCACCTGTTTCTCCCAAAGGGAGTCTCTTAGCTGGGCTCCATTTATCTTGGAGCAGACTTTCACAATACCATCTAGGCCATTCTTGTCCTTCACAGACAACTCATTAAACCAGCAAATAAACTAAAAAGTTAAAAGACTTTCAATGAATGATTGATAAAAATGATATAAAATAGTATCACAGACATGAAAAGAGTTAAGCTTCCACATTAAATGAATTGTTTGTTTGTGTAACACGTTTGACCACCGACTCTCTGTTTACATCAAACTTAAGTTAAGAGACTGTTCCTAGGTACTTATTTGTTTCGAGAATTTGAACGTCCTCACCATGTATAATGCTAGCTTTTGGTTTGTTACTATTCTGCCTGAAAACAATCATTAATTTTTTAGTTTTTTATACATTAAGGTCAAGGAAGTTATCATCGCACCATTTGACAAAGGCAGGTAGGGCACAATCGTGATGTGACTCCGAGCCCTGAAGAAGAGACAATAGGGCGGTGTCATCAGAGAATTTCACAAGATAGCTGCCCTCCTGAGAAGTCCTGCAGCTGTCTGTGTACATAATAAAAAGCAGAGAGGACAGAACACAACCCTGGGGTGAGCCGTATTTGAGACCTTGGTGCTGGACATATGTCCATTCACCAAAACCTGCTGGATTCTGTCTGTTAGAAAATCTAAAAGCAACATCAAAAGTTGATCAGGTAATTTAAAACAAGAAGAAAGTCGCTCAATCAAAATATGAGGCTGCGTCTTGTAAAAAGACGAAGAGAAATCAGCGAATTAAAGTCTCACATCAGATTTAGGTTTCTTGGGGTTCTTATATACATTATCGAGAATGAAGAGTTTTGCATCCTCCACACCTTTACCAGCTTGGTAGGCAAACTGTAAGGGGTCTAATTTGCCATCAATGAGGGAGATTATCATATCTCTTAAAATCTTCTCAAAATTTTTCATGCCAATGGATGTAAGCACAAGAGGTCTAAATTCATTTAGTTCCTTGGGATTTTTTGATTTTGAGATGGGTATTATTGTTGATGTTTTCCAGATTGCAGGTATCTGACCAAGTTCAGCACACATCTGGACGAATTTAGTGAAGACCTCACTAAGCCGGTCAGCACAATAGTGCAAAGTGCGCCCACAGGTGGCATCACTGTCTTAAATAGGGCTGTGACACATTCCTGAGATACCACAATATAATTCTGAGGTACAAGAAACCCTCTAAGCATGGAAACATTTTCAGAGAACTCAGACCTTTCGAAGCGACCCCTTTCACGCTGATGAATTGTTTAGTCTCATTTGCACATTGATTAATGGAAGCCATTGTTTTAATCCCTTGCCAGGCTGCTCTAAGTTCACCACTGTTATACCGCATTTCCATCTTTTCCCTATACTTAATTTTAGCCTTCCTTGTTTCATTACGCACTTCTCTGGCAACAACCTTTTTCTCCAGAGGATTGACAGTATAATAAGCCTCTTTCTTTTTATTAATAACTGATTTAAGTTCTTTTGTTACCCAAGGCTTGTTATTTGGATAAGTAACAACGGGACGACTGAGTCGACACAGAATGTAATGTATGTTGAGACAGTGTCAGATAGTTCATTAATATCATCACGAGCATCATAAAAACATTGCCAATCTGTACAGTCATAACATGCTTGAAGAGAAGAGACACTGTCCTCTGACAAACTCTTCACTGTTCTCTCCACAAGCTCGAGGCCCCTGAAGGAGGGTTTGTACATACTCATAAGATACACACTGTTGTGATAGGATGCACTGAAGGAAGGCATGGGCAAAGATTTGTAAGCACCGCCCACTGAACCATAACAAAGTCACAAGTCACATACTTTTCATACGTCCTCAAAGTCTTGTTTAATTGACAGTGATTAAAATCCCCGAGGATAAATTTAGGTGCATCCGGTCAGGTTGAGTCTAGCCTCTGTGTTACGTCAGCAATCCGCTGTGCAGCTGCGGATGCATTGGCTCACAGATGTATGTAAACAATCATAAAAAACAGCTATTGGAATTTGCGAGGCAAGTAGTAAGGGCGGAGTGAAATTGTCAACAGTTCGATATCTGGGGTACATATCTGCTCCCAGACCACAACAGTGTTACAGTACCTCTGATTAACATAAAACCACACGCCCCCTCCACATTGCTTATTGGTAATTGTCGAAATGGGCTACCAAACCCACTTATTGACAGGTCCTCGTCCCGGTCCGATTCACTGAGCCATGTTTTGGTAAAAGCAAGAAGGCAGGCATTTAAATTTAACCGACACTTCAAGCTCATCTAACTTGTTGCAGATAGACTGCATGTTAGAGAGAGGGACTGTTGGCAGTGCACATGATACGACTGCACAGAACAGTATCCGCGGGTGGAAAACCATCCTCGCAAGGGAGCATTTGTGCGCCGCATGCACAAATGCGGTCCCACGAGCATAGGGCTGTAACGAGCGCAAGCTCGACCCTCTCTATGCGCTCATAACTGCTCAATGCTCGCTTGTCAAGTTGAATTTTGAGACTTTGGAGGCGTGGATGAATAGACAGTGGCTAATGTCTCCCCTCCTTTGATTGGTCACTTTGAACACTGACCATGATTGGCTGTTTGGTTTGATTACTAACACAGTCAAACGTAGGCAGTTGCCTGAGAAAACAACCATTTTCATGGGGCCATCATGTTGGAGCAAGTAAGTCGCTGGGGAAAATGTCACTGCGGTGATCAAGTCCCGGTTAAACGGATTGGCGATCTCAATCTCAAATATGAAAGGAATATATCCTCCAATACCACAAATCCTTCTTTCAAAGCCGCTCTCTACATTGCACAATCTTGCCTGAACAGAGGTCTCATTTATAAAACAGTGCTTAGGATCCTTATTAAAAGTGTAGGTGCGCACAAAAGCTGAAAATGGTATGCACCAAAAACTAATCAGATTTAGTTATAAAGCCATGTGCACACACACCTGCAGGCAATGTTCGCTCTTTAAATCACAGTCCACCTGGAAATGTGCGCACATGGATCAGCCTCATATCCCGCCCCCCTACATGCTCACATTCAACCATAAATGGTGCAAAGCACCTCATGAATGTTGGTGCATAGAGATGAGCCTGCTGAACACTCCTCCTAATTCTTCCATTTACGTAGTCCTCTAGTAGTGCCAGTGCATCCGTCATGCAGCATGAGTGCAGGGGCCCTGCTCATGTGGCGACCGACAGCAGGTTTTCTCGTGTCAGTTTTTATTCAGTTTGTTTTATATGTTGTCCTAAGTGTGTCAGATCCAGCTATTTTTAAATCCTAAATGTTGTTTATGAGTTCGGGTCAGAGATGGAGATTTTATATTACTTGCTTTTGGTGATATTCGCGAACTATGCCTGCAGTCACCAACACTCCCAAACAATCAAGTACACGCGGGAGTTTCTTTTAAATCTACAATGGAATTGTCAGTCCCTGGATCCTTCATATTCCTCATGGGTCTCCGACATAAATCAGGAGATATTTAGTGATCACACACTCAAGACATGACTTAAAGAATGTGGCTCATATCAGGAAAAGAGGGAAGAAAGGGGGCGTGCGTCAACGTTTATGGAAGCAACTGAAAAACAATCGCATTCCCCTGCCTTCTATAATCCTGGCCAATGTACAATCCTTGAGGAATAAAGTGGACGAGTTGCACGGGAATATCAGCCATCTATGTGAATACAGGGATGCTTGTCTCATGGCCTTCACGGAGACAGGGCTTAATGACTCGGACTTGGACGCTTCCTTGGATTTAGATGGCTTCAGGGCTCCTATCCATCTGGATCAGGACAGTCAGGTAACACAGAAATCTCAGGGAGGGGGAGTGTGCCTGTACATCAGTGGTGTAGATGGTGCAACAATTTTACTGTGCGGGAGCAGTTGTGCTTGCTAAGCATTCCTTGTCCGTGTCGGTGAGGCCTTTTTATCTTCAAAGGGAATTCCCTCGGGTGTTTGTTACCGTTCTTTACATTCATCCTAAGGCCAACACAAAAGTTGCGGTGGACACAATCTTCAAAGTGATACAGACACTTCAATCTGTCTCTCCAGACGCCTCTAATATTATACTGGGAGATTTAAACCACTGTGACTTAAATAAAACATTAGACAGTTTTTATCAATATGTTAACTGTCCTATGCGCCATAATAGAACCCTGGACCTCTGTTATGGCTCCATAAAGGGAGCATATAAGTCCAAGGCGGGCCCTGCACTTGGATCCTCCGATCACAACCCTGTGCACCTTCTACCTGTTTACAAGACTGTATTGAGGAGAGAGAAGGTGCGCAAAAGACAAGTGAAGGTCTGGAATGAAGACACCTCTCTTGCCCTGCAGGGGTGCTTCGACTGCACAGACTGGTCGGTGTTTACTGAATCCTCTGACAATATTGATGAGTTAACGGATGTGATGTGTAGCTATATATCTTTATCTTTCTATATCAGAGACAATGTTATTCCCACAAAGGTTGTCAAGATTTTCCCTAACAACAAACCATGGGCTTCAACTGACAGGGGCTGATTTGTAAAAGAAAAAAAGCATTTAATGAGGGTAAAGTCTCTGAAGTTAAGGAAATAAAGAATGAGATCAGGTCAGAAATTAAAAAAGCTAAAATGAGGTACAGAGATAAAATTGAAGCTGAGCTGGGTAGTAACAATTTAAGAGAAGCCTGGAACAGTATGAAATCTATGACTGGCTCTAATGATAAAGGTAATAATAATATTGCCCTGACTAGTTTTAATTCAGATAAACAGTTGGCTCGTGAGTAAAATGCTTTTTTTCTACAACACTAAATGTATTGAAGGACAGCACCAGGGCTCCACCAGCTTTTGCTGTTGATATTAGAAGTGTGGAAAAACACTTCAGATTTACTAAGTCTAGAAAGAGTCCTTGGCCTAATAGTATCTGTGGCCAGGTTCTCAAAACCTGTGCTGAGCAGCTATGTAGCATCTTCAACTTTATTTTCCTAAGTTCCCTAAGTTATGGAAACATTCAACTATTGTCCCAGTTGCTATGACCAAAACCTCTGCGACATTAAATGACTTCAGACCAGTAGCGCTGACATCTTTAATCATGAAGACACGAGAGAAGCTCGTGAAAAACGAGGTTTTATCACAGGTGGAGAAATTCCTTGACCCCCTACAATTTGCATACAGGTCTGGCAGAGGTGTGGAGGATGCTACTATCACACTACTAAATTTTCTGTATCAATACCTAGAGGGGACAAAAGCTCACGCTAGGCTGCTATTCATAGATTTGTCCTCGGCTTTTAACACTATCCAGCCACATTTATTAGCAGAAAAACTAATTAATCTTTTTTAAATGGATTCTCATCTAGTTGGCTGGATACTGGACTTCTTGTCTAGGTCCCAGTGTGTGAGGGTAAACAGCTCTTTTTCCAATCAGCTGCACTCTTCCACTGGTTCTCCTCAAGGCTACTGTCTCTCTCCTCTACTCTATATCTTGTATACCAATGACTGTCGCAGCAACCACAAAAACAGACACATGATCAGATTTGCGGATGATTCTGTGATTGTAAGTCTTCTTGCAGGGGAGGAGCATCAGCATGGGCCTGTGGTTGATGGCTTTGTATCTTGGTGCGGTAAGTCTTTCCTTCAATTAAATGTGTCTAAAACTAAAGACATGATAATCAGCTTCAGAAAGACTTCTCCCAGTCCTGTACTAACCACCATCAAAGGTGTTGGCATTGAGTTGGTGGATAGCTACAAATACTTAGGTATCGTTCTTGATACAAATTATGTTTTGAATCACATGCTGCTTCCACTATAAAAAAGGTCCAACAACGTCTCCTTTTCTTGCGAAAAATGCATTATTTTAATGTCTCCTCCGAGATGATGAAGTTTCACTGAATCAGTTTTTCACAGATTGTTTTTTATGTTGTTTATTATACTGTTTTTTTACACTCTGACCTGGACACCAAATGACCTCCTATTGTTATCCACTCCGCCCACTATGTCCTGTTGTTTGTTGGTTGTCCATCAGTTTTTAGGTGTTTTTTGATCCTGGCTGCAAACAAATTTCCCTGTAAGGGACAATAAAGATACTTTGACTTTGACTACGCACGAGCGTCACCGCAGTATTATGTTTACAGCAATGATTGCCTCACAGCAGTGTTTCCAGTGCGCTCTGTGCGCCTGACAGCACAGCCGTGTTCACTGCAGCCATTTTACACACAAAAACTATATGAAAACTAAAATCGTACTCTGTGATATATGCACAGTATTAGAAGACATTATTGTAAACTATTTACGCTCTGTTCTGCAATTCTTTAATGCTATTTGATGTTATCTTGGATTTCTACAACCGATGATCTTTTCATCAGTTTCACGACACTTTCCTGAATCCTGCCATCTTCCACATCCTGGGATCATCCAGGCATTTCAACAGCTGTGGTGCGTTCTACAACTGACCACGACTATCAGTAGCATACAGTCCAGCCCTGTCCTCTGTGCTGTCCTCTGGGGGTGAGGAATGTGATGGTGAGACAGTGCTGATTAAATATTGAGCGGAATTTGATTTGAGATTTGATTTGGCTTTTATCTTTTACAATTGAAATCTGCTTATGGAATAGTTATGGCATTGCTGGTTTGAATGTTTATGATAAAGTGGATCTATAAGTAACGTGTGATATGAAGTGAAACTCAATTTGTGAGAGAAATTTGTTTTTATAGATCCAACTTTTGCGTGGGAAGTGGCATACGCCCCTTTCAGGCCCCATTTTGTGCATAAGCAACGGTTATAAATGAGACCCCTGGTCTGTTCTGGACACTAAATCATTTTACATTTCCTTCAACACCTGTGGGAATATAGACCCCACCGCTCCCCTTTGCCCTTTGTGTCTTTTCAGCTTCCACCCTCCAGGGCCTCATCTCCGCCACATTTGCAGCCTCTCCCTCTACAGCGTGCCACTGACTCTCACGGCAGACAGGTGCATCATTTCAATCACATGCCAATTACCCAAACTGCCTTTTTCCTCAATGCCACTGAACTAATAAAACCAACTGGGCAAGGTGCATGGCTATCCAAAGCAGACATTACCAATGCCTGTTCCAATCCACTCTTCTCAGTGGCATCTTTTTGGCATCAGGTGAGATTCCAAAATCTATTTCAGGGTGCAGGGACGATGCAGGAGTAGCCCAAGCATATTCCATTTAGTTTCCGAGATGCTTTGTTGGATCCTGGTAAACAAAGTCAGGGTTCCTTCTGTTCTCCGTTTGCTGGACAATTTCCTCCTGATAAATCCCCCACACGATAACTCAGGCTCATCTCTGTCCAAACTGAAACATTGTTTCTATTCTCTCAGCGTCCCCGTCAGTCCAGACACACACTTAGAGTTCATGGGCATCACAATCGACTCCATCGAAAATGAAAGCGTCCGTCCCAGTCGAGAAATTGCAGCGCGTCCGTGATATTACAAAGTCCTTTTGTGCCGCCGAAAACATAACAAAACAACAGTTGCTCTCCCTCCTTGGGTATCTAAACTTCGCCATGTGCTTCTTCCCTCAGGGAGCGCTCTTTCATCTTCTGACTACTGGACATGGCGTCTTCCGTGCCCAATCTATATAATCTCATCTCTCTAGATGAAGGGTGTTGTTCTGACTTGCACTTTTGGTCTCATCTGTTCGATAACTGGAATGACATATCCTTCTACGCTGAGCTGGTGCACTCCGCTTCCGCAAAATTCCACCTTGAGCCAAAGCCTTCTATCTGCAGCCCAGGAGAGTAACAGCTCCAACAGACAGCTTCTGGTATACCGCCGTTCCCCTAGGAGTAAACCAGCTGTCACAGATGTTACCCAGGATGTGCAAAAGGCAGGGACACAAACGTCTTACACCAACCACAGCCTGAGAGCCACCGCCACACAGAAACTGTCTGATGCAGGACTCGAGGTGAGGGAGATCATGGCAGTGAGTGGGCATAGGTGAGATGCAAACATACAGAGACTATGATGTGAATTGTGATTTATAATGATCAGTTGTGGAACATAAAATATATAAACAAAAAACTTGTTTGTCTTGAAGGTCTGGAAGCTCGTTAAAAAGTTACTGGAGACCATCCATGGAGAGCAGGAAACAATGGAGCAACATACTGTTTGATCAAGCTGTTAACTCATCCGAATCACACACGCCACCAAAGCAACTGTCAACAGACTCTTATTTCACTGGTTGCACTATAAATGGAAACATACAGATAAAAGTACAAGATACAAAGTAGCTGCTGCGGTAACGTAGGCCTACCTAGCTTACACAAAGTAGCAAGCTACAGTAGTGTGGAGGGAAATGTTTATGTGTTGTGCTGAAGCAAAACTGTGGTTTGCTTAAGTGCTTATATACAAAAAACAAATAAGCAAAAGTACCTGATTGTATGTATATCTAACATATAAAGTGTGAAGATTGTGTTTTAGCATGCAACATAAAAAGATCATAAAGTTTTTAAAAATACAGCCCAAGTGCTCGTAGAAACAATTGTGTCAAAAACATGTCCAGACTTGCCCTAGAGTGGAAATTCCCCAAACAAGTGGAAAATCCCCAAACATACTGGAATCAGAGATGGGCCTGGACTTGCCCGGGCAGGGGGTTGGACCATCCCAAATTTGGGAGAAGTTACACCATTATTTACCTGGTGACAATGATTATTTTTAGAAGTAGGTGGAGAAGCTCAGGTTTCTCCACCAATGAGGGCAGGGGCACTTGGACAATATAAGGTAGTGCACAAG
>NTHP01000338.1:662310-674392 GCA_003416845.1 Oplegnathus fasciatus
GATAAAGGTGATCACTCAGAACAACTTTGTATTGATTTGCAGTGACCCTTCCCTCTAAGGGGACAAGTGGACCCAAGTGGATCCTGCATTGACATTCTCAGTCACCTGAGGAAGAGTTGCTCTGCTGTTTTTCCTTACATATCGCACTAATGCACAAGCATCATCATCAAATGTGCGCTATCCACCACAATTTCTGACCCTATTTACTGATGTTTTTCCCACAGATCTAAATGCAGATGTCACTTTAGTCACTGTTCCTGTTGAAACACGAGCCAGTTGAGCAGTCTTTGTGACTGAAGCTCCTGAAGCCATCTGTGCCCCAACAATGAACCCTCTTTCAAAGTCACTTAGATCTTTTCCTCTTGTCATCTTGATACAAAATCAGAATCAACTGGGCCTGCTCAGCATTTTTATACATGCCACAGAGCATGATGGGATGTTAATTGCTTAATTGTACCATGCAGTGCACCTGTGTGGAAGCATCTGCATTCGTTATGTTTCTCAGCTCATTTAGTCAGGTTTTTCCTTTAATTTGTCACCCGTCTGTATGTCCATATTGGATGATTCTGCACCTCATGATTTATGTCCTAATACCGATGTTCAGTGCCAGGGACTTACTGTGCCCTATATGTAGTGAGGCAGAAAGAATAGGTCGGCGTGGGGCATGTGGGATGTAGGAGACTGGAGTTCGCCTCCCATCAAAGACCTGTAGTTAACATTTGTGTTTTTATTAACTGTAACCACAATCTTTCTCTATAACCAAGTGTTTTAGTTGCCTGACCTTAACCATATTTTATTTGCCGTGACCACGAACGATCTTTTCCTAATCTACCATAACCAGAGTTGCCATTCACAGATGTCACAGGAAGAAATAATTTGAAAAGCGTTGGCACTGGACGTTAAACCGTCACTGAACATAATCCAGTAGAATTCTTCAATACTGACGTTGACATTGTTTGGTGATAGGGTTGATACACGATATCAGCCCAGTAATGGCCCGACGAGACAAACATGGGAACAAAAGTGCTCGTTGGGCGCGACAAATGCCTGTTTTATCCCATGCAGTGGAAGGAAATCAAAGCAGCATAAAAAGAGTAGTGTGTTTCTATGACGTTCTTCTACATTCTTCCAAATACAACAGTAAACATGGCAAAGCGAAGGAGAAATGATGTTTGTGCTGACAGGTGAACAGTGACTTCGGTTACCTTTGTGCCTCACACAGGCCGTGAGCAAGCCACAGCAAGCTATGATTGGTCGGCATCCAACGTTATCTCGGTCAAGTCACAGCAAGAATTTATCTAACACGGTGACCCTCTTAAAAGACAAAAAAAATATTGTATATCCTGATCCCAGCAGTGAAAGGGCAGGTTGGTCACTCTCTGGCTGACATATACAGATTGTCTTGTGCTCTCCATTGGTTCTCATAAAATCTCTTAAAAGTGATGAGAAAGCCTGACCTGAAAATCATGTTCTGAACAGAAGCTGAATTTTTAATGATGTTGTTCTTGCACATGTTGCCATACATTCCACCTTCTGTATCATTAAATTGACCGGACTATAAAGCTGCAGTGTTGAACCTTTCATGAAAAGGCTGCATAGGATCCAGTCGCCTCCAGAGACGTCAAAACGCACCTGAGCCCCCTGCACACAGCTGTTGAAGGTGAAAGAAAATCATCATTTCAAAAGACGTTCACATCTCTCCAACAAGCTCGAATTTGCTCATTTACAGTTTGTTGTTTTGTTATTAAAGTTGTTTATTTCACGAATTTCATTCCTGTGAATAAAAAAAAACATAATTCATTCAATATTACTATTTTGCCATCATTTGAATGCTGCAGAAGATCTGTTAGAACAGGACCAGGCATTTAGGTGAGTACATAAAATCAGATTAAGTCTGTGGTAAGATGTGTGAGTAAACACCACCTTATGCAGAGTTTATGTTAATCTACATTGTGCAGTGAAATAAAGTTCACCTGCTGCTTTGCACAAGAACTCATGCTTTAGAGAAAGTTTGGAGAAATAACTGTGGATTTACTGTAAAGGCAGGTATATCTGACAGCGCCTGCTGCTTCCACCTACTGTGATTGTTGCTACAGCAAGTTTGTTAAGGATAAGAGGATTTTTTTCACTTCCCACTCTCTGGCTCACCTCTCCACCAACTCTCCACGAATACAGCAACCTAAGTAGGCTACGCCGAGTTATGCAACATGAATACTTGGGGACACATCGGCCAAAGCATTTTTGTGATTTCTTTCCCCCCCTAAACAGACGATCGCTACATCTCTCTTCCTGTTTGGTGGCGTCCTGTGCACAATATCAGGCGACAATGACTGCCCTCTCAGTGCCAGTCTTCAATGGCCCCCTGAAATGCTTCTTGTTTCTCTGTTGCCTCATTATAATCCTTTGTGTGTCCTCCGTGAATGGCTGATGATGATTATGCAAATGTTCCATCGGAGAGCAGCATGGGTAATTATCACAGCAGTGAATGAGGCTTTTTGAAATTCTCTTGACTGCTGAAGAGAAAACCATGGGTCTTCAGTGTGTGCAAGAGTGTATATTTACCAGTTTGGGCAAGTTAGGGGCTTTGAGATTGTGGCCATGGTAATGCTTACCAAACCTGTGGAGGGCTTTGTGAGGTTTATGCATTGTGAGTTGTTTTTTTTATCCCCGGTAGAATTACTCCATCTGTACAGGAAGCTGAATTGTGAATTTGGTGGATTTTAAATATTTTACTATTGTATTGCAAAGTGGTTTATTTTATCCTGCAAAAACCCGCTTTTATCCAGCTGTTTCATCTCTTGGATTTGTTAGAGCTTGTTTCAGGGCCTGCCCATCACTACATCCCTACAGGTTGAGTCCGATTTTTATTACCTGCATGAAACCGTAATTGACACCTGATGTACTCTGGCTATGATCAACATGGAGACAGACACATGCAGAGCATCGGTATTCACTCAGCCACTAATGAGGGCAGCCAGGAGGTGCAGGGCCCCGTGATGAACAGGTGGGGTCCTGGCAGCAGACCTCAGCACGTCTCTCGGAGGTGTGAAATGTCTCATTATGGGTGGAGGGGTATACACAGATAAACTGAGAGAAATGCAGAGATAGATTGAGACAGACAAATAGAGTTAAAGGGGAAAGAGAGGAAAGAGAGACAACGCAGTTAAAAGCCTGTGGTTCAGGAGGAAATGGGAACAGCACAGACTCCCACAGAGAGCCCAGCTTTGAGAGCTTCAGTACCCAGGCTGAGTGGCCCCCTGACTGGGGTGATGGGAGGTAGACTGCCTGGGGTCAATTAACCTCTAGAGCAGCCCGCGCTGGGCTCTAAGGAACACTGGTTTTTATAGATACTGACGAGGCACAATTTGTCTCCTCGAACTGTGAGGGCGCTTGCATAAAGCAGGTCATGGGGCAATGAGGCGTAGAAGGCATACCAACTAAAAACGATCCTCACTTTGGCCTGGCATGTCACTTCCTCTCAGGAGCACTTCCTTTCGCGGGGTCAGTTTGCTGGGGGAACTTTTGAAGGAAGTTCACAAGCAGCAAAAAAGTTAGTTTACCACAGAAATTGCATTTTCAATTGATCTATTTTCATTGTTTTAGAGAACAAAGGCATGTCATCTCCAAGCGATCCCAACAATAGGTTGAATCTAAAATCCGAGGGACTCCAGTAGGGTAGATCGCCACAGTCATCGAGGACAGAAACACAACATAAATCATCACCCCGAAAAGTTGCCTTCCCCGTTCACGAAATAGAAGTCCATTTGTCAGTGAAGTCAGCAAACTTCCCACAGTTCTTATAGCTGCTTGGCGCGCCGCCAAATAAACCAACTGAGCAGAAAGGCCGAGGCTATGATGTGTGTATCTGCAAGGATATGACATACTCCATTTTCTTCTCTCGCATTCCTAATGTGATTAAGTCAGACCAGTTAATGTAATAATCTTGCAACAATGCACACTATAATGCTCCAATCAATGCCAATAAAAACTGCACCCCCTCCTCCCATTGGCCAAAAACACACAAGTCATCAAGTCTGCGTTTGCTCCTCCTCACCTCCCATCCGCTTCATCTCGAAGCATTCCGCTGCAACGAATAAACAACAAAGGCGCGGGAAGGAAAGTGACACCGTGATTCACATGAAATGAAAAACATTTCTCTATTGTCTCTGCTTTCGTGTAGAGACAGGCAGCGTCTCCTGTCTTTCTTTGCACGTCCGTGTCTTCTTCCTGTCCTCCCATCGCTCTGTGGGAAGCTGTCAGAGAGGCAGCGAGCATGCATCAGAGGGAAATGGCAGCAGCGCATGTAGAGGCCTGTGTGGATCGCAGCAGGTCTAAGGGCCATTAAAACTCATCATTAGAGGACTGTCTCAGCTGCTGTTCTTATGGGAGGAAATGGAGAGGGAAGAGAGGAGTAGATTGGAAGGAGGTGAAGAGTCAGGCATTTGGTGTCCTTGCCCGGGCTTCACGCTGTAGGGAACCTTTTACACATCGACAGCAAAATGAGCGGTTGTTCCTGCTATTTCTTGGTCAGCCTTCCACAATTTGTTTCCTTGTTTATCTTTTCCTCATTTCCCTTCGCTCTCTTCATCATGTCCACAGACAATTTACTGCAAAAATTAAATCAACGCCATACCAATAATGTTTTCTGGGCACATTTCCTGGGTGAATTGTTCTTAGTTTGAGGTGGAAATTGCCATCACTTTTCTCAGCTTCTAGTCATTTTTATCAGTTCTGTAGAAAAAAATGTTTTCCACCTCTTTTTTTTAAACTCACGTGTCAATAACATCCACTGTGTCTGCTCAAAAAATACCCTTCATACCCTATAGTAAAAGCAGTCTGTCTTACCCCAAACTCATTTCGCCTCCTCCATATGTTTTTCTGGATTGCTGTCTGCGATTATGCAAATCGGTAATTCACTTTTAATTTCTGTGCAAATTTTGGATGAATTCAGCTTCTATGGGCAAATCTGATTCGTGCCTCTGACTGGCCTCTTCCCCATAGCAACAGCGGCCAAGGCTCATGGGTACTGTAGTATTTAGAGCCCCCCCTGCCATGCCAAAATGACAGAGAAGACATGATTTCTCAGAAGCAAAGTTAAGATAATTGAAAGTGGTGGCCATAACATAAACCTGTAGGATCATTATCCTATTATATATTATCCAGGACAGTCTCACATTTCTACGTTAAGCAACATTGAGGATGTCATTGAAAGAAAAAGAATTAAAATGGGAATACAGAATAGGTTGGTTTGTTTTAGATGGTTTTTACCATCAGCCTCAGCTGTACATTGTGTGCAGTGCTAATTACTAGGGCTGTCAAAATTAACGCGTTAACGCGAGATGATTAATTTCTGGAATTAACGGCGATAATTTTTTTTAACGCATTCCCGCCCTGTTTTACCCACAATTCAACCCCCGCCGCGTTCATCCCTCGTCACGTAAACAGCATGGCTGACACGAGAAGAGATGGAGGAGTCCGAAGAACCCGTTGGCCCTCTGGATGGACAGTTCGAGTATAAAAAAAACAAAGATGGAACAGTAAACAAACATGTTGTGGTTTGCTCACACTGCAGGAAGGACTTTTCGTTTCACCGAAGCACCTCGAGCCTTAAGTATCATCTTAACGNATAGTGGATTTGCGAATGTGTTGGCCAAGTGTCGCAAAATTGTCGGTCACTTCAGACACAGCGCAGCAAACACCATGGAGCTTCAAGCACAGCAAGCGGCCCTGGGACAGCAGCAGGAGCCACTGATCCAAGACGTGCCAACGCGGTGGAATTCCACGCTGGAAATGATCAAGCGCCTGAACCGCAATCAAGCAGCAATAAAAGCAACCCTGGACCAACAACACCACAAACTGGTTATGCTGACGCCACCAGAATGGGACAAACTGCACAGACTGAGCACTCTTCTAGAGCCCTTGAAAAATTTAATTGAACTGATCAAGCTCAAATTAAATGTTTAACTGATTTGCCAGCATACCAACTGGTGTTCAAATAACTTGTGTGTGTGTTTGTTTGTTTGTTTGTTTGTTTGTTTGTTTGTGTGTGTTATTCTACTGCAGGTATATAACTGAGATTCTGGGTGGAGAGGCCTATATCTCCTGCTCAGTAGTACTGCCTGCCCTCTGCCATCTGCGTCAAGTGATGAAGGTCTCTGAAGAAGACCCTGCATATGTGGTGAGATTTAAGACAATCTTCATGGAAAACCTAGCCTCCCGCCAAGAAAATACTAACAATGCATGGCTCAAGCTTGCAACGGCGCTGGATCCACGTTTCAAAGACTTGAAGAGTCTGCCCAAGAGTGAAAGGGAAGAGGTGTGGACCTCACTTGGAGGCATGCTTTATGAACAATCACCCAGAAGGTCTCTGCTGACTTCTCAAGATGGACCACCCAGGAAGAAAACTCACCTTCTACAGATGGGCTCAGATTCAGAGTCAGATGAAGAGGTGCAACCTGACAGAGACATACACAGGTACAGAGCAGAGCCAAGCATAAGTATGGAGGACTGCCCCATGCAGTGGTGGGCTGCTCATTCAGGAGCACATGACAAGCTGGCCCTGCTTGCCCGCAAATATCTAGCGACTCCTGCATCCACGGTTCCATGCGAACGACTCTTCTCAGTCGCAGGCCATATTGTTCAGAAGAAACGGTCCGCTTTACATTCAGAAAATGTTAACCAGTTAGTTTGCCTTAGCAACTGGCTAAAAGATGAATAAATAAAAGGTAAAAGGGCCACATGTAATTGTGTGAAAGTGGAGTTGTTTGTTCAAAAAGAAAAACGTTCCATTCACCTATCCTGTATTTGTTAGAAAAAAAAAAGAGCAATGGCTAAGTTGCCAAAATTGTTTAGAATTAAATTATTTTTTTGGATTTGTCATTAATAAAAAACAAATGTAATATCCGCTTCTTGTCATTTATCTTTCTGTTCTGAGAACAGTACACAGAAAATGTGAATTTTTCAGTCATATTTAGGATTGTGATTAATCGAAATTAATTCAAGAAACCTTGTGATTAATTAGATTAAAATTTTTAATCGTTTGACAGCCCTACTAATTACATATATTAAAATGATAGCATGTCTATTCAACCTCCTGCAAAGGGATACAGCAGCTTGATGCTGACAGTCTATGGCTGAATCAGGAGGTCCCATCTAACCCAATGGCAGTTTGGGAGAAGCACACTCTCATACATCTCAGAGAAATAGAAGAACATGGCATTCGTGTCTCTGCTCTTCTGGAGTGAAGAGCAACAATGGCGAGTCTGCCCTTGTACCAGCAACACCTTTGAAGAGGTCACTCATCCGACGCACAGCACGACTCCAGTTCTGAGGGAACACTCTGCCACTCTGTACCACANNCCCCCCCCCCCGTTCCCCAACGGAACTGAATTCAAGAGATGGCTTTGTGTTATTTGTGGATGATGTCACTTCTCAATCAAAGAGATTGTTTGCAGGCAGATCATTGACTGAGGTCTGTTCCATTTACCGCACCACTGGAGAAATCAATGGGACATATAGTTAATGAGGAATAACTGGAACTAACGGCTGCCTGCTTCTGTGAACACAATGCCTGAGTGTAACATCCCATTTACGCTTATTATCTCGCATTTAGCTGCTCATGTTATCAGTTAGCAACTTTGTGCATTTATTGTATTTACAGTATATTTTGTAGAAATTGATTATGTTGCATAGCATGACTGTAAAACATTTTATAATGTTGGGTATAACGATATATTTGCTCATATTAAAAGCTGAATTGTGGCTGCCAACAAAATGTGAAACTTTAAATAAATAATTTAAACAGTTGACTGACACTCAGGAAAAAATATTCCAGCATCATTAAACTGAAAACAATACATAATTCCTCATTCATTTTTTAACAATTTATGTTCCATTCACCCAATGCATTAAGCCTCATAAAAAACAGTAATCCTGATTTCATCCACTCTGTGATATATAATTAGTTTTTTGTTATTTTCTGTCAATGCATTATGGAGAGAAAAAGCACTAAAAGTATGTGTCAATCATCCATAGAATAAAATGCATAAATCTATGAAAATAAGAAGAGAAAGCATGTGGAATAAAACATCAGCAGTCCAGCTGGCTTCTCTGCTAATTATTGGGGCCAAAACACTTTTTCACAACTTTTCTTTCTCTTAAATAAGCTTTTATTTTTCTCTGGCCGACAATGGGAAACCGGGAGATGGTGGCTGAAACAGTGGCTGGCTAAATATGGGCCTTTCATCCGGCTTAACTCTACAAATGGACCTCATTGTCTTGAGGAATTCGATTTTCTGCCATTCTGCCTGCATGCTGTGTCCCTCTCTGGGGCCCGACTGCAGCGAGCGGGGCCCTTATCAACAGCACTCAGGGTGTGGAATTGAGGAATTGAGTTCTGCCTCAAATCAAACCATGAGAAAGAGCGACAGACAGTGAACAGGAGTGAGAAGCAGAAGAAGAGAAAGAGATGCAGCGAGGGGGGGTGTTCAGGATAAAATCTCCAGATGCTTCCACTCTCCCACTTAGACACAAGCCACACACACACTCGTGCATCACATGTGCACCTGTGCAAGCACACACAAGTGCATAAGATATGCACAATGCATGCATAGAGTATAATCACACATGAGTACGCACACACTGTTTAAAATTTGCCTGTAAACCCATTGATGGTGCTCCCAGTGGGGAAGCTTTTATACGCTCTAATTTCCAGTGTTATCTTCTAGTGCTCGGAGCCGATGCCCAAATAGAGCTGTTTTTATCTGCCAGATAAAGGCTGTGTTTCTGTATGCGTATGTGCACTTGAGTGTGTATTTGGGTGTGTGTGATGCTCTGTAAGACATGCCCACATTTACAGTACCACTATTTGCAAGGTCCACAGTTATTTATTGCTTACTGCTTACTGTCCTTGAGAGAGAAAGGTGTATTAGAATATGTTTTGTCAGTCCTCATTAAAATTTGATTTGTGTTGATATTGAAATCAGGGCTTGGCACAAACACAATTCATGCAATAATAATCATAATTATGAATAATTATGAAACCCATTGGTCTTCATCAAAACAATAAAAAAAAGGTCTGAATCAACATCAAAAGAAAAACAATGTAGTATAAGTCAAAACATAAATCTGAGAAAGTTTACTTCACATATCAAATTTCCAAAATCATTATTTCTAAAATATATGGAAATATCACATTCTTCTGTCCATTCTTGGGGGTGTCATGAAAAAAACTGCATGAAAATTTGCTGCCAGTAACGTTTTGCACCACAAAAAAAGACATGATGACGGCCGGACTGTTTGACTATGTTTTGGGGAACTTTGATATCAGCTGTGTGAATTATGGCAAGTAGTAGTGACAGTGCCAGTGGACAGCAGAGAGACTAGCCCAGACACACTGTCAAAATCCACAGAGACCGAGGCTGTTGCAGACCAGCAGCTGTTTGAGTTTTTCATCATGTAAATAGTTAAACTCCCTGCTGTCAGCGCCTATAGGCTATGTGTGCACCTTTTGTGGAGTGAATCTATTCATAAGAACACGTGTTCTGATTTGACTGCTAAGTGGGTCCAGAGTGCCAATATCTGAGTGCATTTTTATGGGCTTTGTCAGAGAGCACCGACTGCTGCGAGACGTTAACAATACGTTGATCTGCCACTGTTGTTACGATACGTCGCCATGTGACTGTTACAATGTGTGACATCGCCCATTCAGTCCCATGTTACCCCTGTTCTTGCATCCCTCCATTGGCTTCCTGTAAAATTCAGAATAAACTACAAGAACCTGTTGATTACATATAAGGCACTGCATGACCTTGCCCCCAGTTACATTTCTGATCTCCTCATTCCTCATTCCACTTTTCGACTGCTCCAATCTTCAAATCTCGGCCTTTTATCCATCCCCCGCTCCAACTGCAAAACAAAAGGTCATCACACCTTTGCTGTCTTAGCCCCAACCCTCTGGAATCATCTTCTCCAATCTATCAGATTTGCTGAATCTTTGGACTGTTTTAAGCACCTTCTAAAAACCCATCTTTATAGGCAAGCCTTTTTATAGATCTCCATCCCTGTCTTATGTTTTGGTTCATTTTAGTTTGGTCTGCCTCTCATTGTGCTGTGTTTTATATTGCAATTTATTTTATTAATCTTTTTTTTCCTTTATTTTTTTATTTTTATTTTTCAAGTGTGTGTGTGAAGCCAACCCGGTCTCGCCAGTATGCGTACAAATAACAAGACTTTTACACTTTAAATAAAAGTCAACTTTTACGTGCAGATGATACGCCAATCCTTACCATTCATTTCTGTGTAGAGCGGATGCGTCCAAATGCCGCACGCTGTTAGGTTTAGGCACGAAAACAACTTGGTTAGGTTTAGGAAAACATCATGGCTGTAAATAACGTAACTTACGCCAGTAAACTAACATAATTTACGTCAATAAGCTAACTTAACTTACGTCAGTGAACTAACGTACGTAACATTAATTAAGTAAGTTACGTACTTTACCTAACTTACGTACGTAACAACAAAAAAGTCAACGTTGACTTTTGGTTTCACACGGGACACAAACTGCGGTCTCCTAGGTGAAAGTCCTGTATTTGTTTGACCCATCCAGCCACCTCCAAGAGCGACTTTGTCGCAATTTATAATATGTCCACGTGACAGGGGGTTACATGGCGGCCGTATGTAAAGCACGCAAAACAGGCGTATGATATGCACGCAGAATTTGACTTTGGTGTACACATTGCATGTCTTTTCACATTGTAAACCCGTGTTATTTGTACGCCTTTTGGGTGCGAGTGGGCTGGTGAAGCACTACAACGATGCAGTACATGCAACGTCGCATGTCCATGAAATTGCGACTTTTGAATGTCACTGCCAGTTAAACTTCACAAACAGAAAGCGAAATGTATTTCTTCAGATGTAATACTTTTTTTGTTTTGTTATCCAAGATCTTTCTGGAGCTGTGCATTGCACTGTGGGAGAACAGCATCCCGCAATGCACACTTCAGTTCATAAAAGCCACCTTTCAGCCCAGCGACATTTCGCCTTGTATTTGTATTGTTTCATTCAGTGGTGTGTTTTTACATGACGTGCGAATTAAACGTGACGCTCTAATTCAATTAGCTGCTTTTCCTTCCTCTTTGTGCATCGCACAAATAAAGATGGCACCTTTGTGTGCCTTAGAAAGCGACATTTGCTTTCATTTTCTCCCGAGATCGACTTCGCCAAAGCTCTCATTGCTGTGACAAGCCATGAATGCAGTCTTATTTTTGTCACTGCTCTCTTCCTCAGGCAGATGTCATGCATCCCATTAACCAATTAAATGGAGAGAGAGAGTGCGTGCGCGAGAGAGACAGAGAGAGCCAGTTACAGGTAAGGACAGGAGCAGACGCACACACTCGTCCAGAAACACACGCAATACTACTATCAGTCTGATGTGAAGTAGTGCCATTTACAGCAGGGCAAACTCTGAGTCACCTTGCTAGTGAGTGTCATTCGCCAGGACACGGTAACTAGGCCCAGTGGTGTTCTTAAACCACCGCAGGGCATCAAGCCAGTGTGTGAGGTGTCAAGGCTAAGTTGCACATTGAGGTGTGACATTACCGCCGGTTGTTGGGACAATAAACCAGGTTTGCCGGGTGCTCTACAGGAGCTTTCACCCACTGAGCTAAAGTTATCTGAAATGTCTTTTCTGGGCTGCAGCTGTCGAGCGGTGCTCGGCGCGGCCAAGCCTCGCATCTCGTGTGGCAGCGGCCAAAAGGCAGAGCTGTAATTTAAAAGGTAATAAAATTAGGGGCACAGAATTCTTCAGTTTGAGCTGTGAGTCAATATTTAGCAAGTTTGCAGTCATTTTAATCAAAGTGATGAATTTTCAGTATGTTTTTTGTTTAGCGTGGAACTTATTTCATCCAATAATGTGTGGGCGAGTTATTCTGTAGCTCAAGTAATGTGTTTAAAAAAGCAGTATTATATAGCAGTAGGTCGTATGAAGAAACAAATCAAGACTGATGCACATACAGTGTTTATATTATGTGCATAAATAAATGAATTTACAGAGTTCTTAACACAGAATTTCCTGGTCTACATG
>NTHP01000339.1:5447-24598 GCA_003416845.1 Oplegnathus fasciatus
TGTAACTTTATGTGGTCTGCCACTTCGTGGCTGAGTTGCTGTAGTTCCTAAACGTTTCCACTTTGCAATAATACCACTTACAGTTGATCGTGGAATATCTAGGAGAGAAGAAATTTCACGAACTGACTTGTTGCAACGTGGCATCCTATTACAGTACCACATTCGAATTCAGTGAGCTCTTTAGAACGACCTATTCTTTCACAAATGTTTGTAAAGGCAGACTGCATGGCTAGGTGCTTGATTTTATACACCTATGGCAATGGGACTGAATGAAACACCTGAATTCAGTGATTAAGAGGAGTGGCCCAATACTTTTGTCCATATAGTGTAGCTTTAAGGCCTTTGAAAACACAGCTCAGCAAAACAATAGCTACTGTTTGAGTGAATCTAATGAGTCAGCAGAACATGCACAGCCTTCAGCTTCCTTTTTATGCACAGTCTTTATCCTGTCTTCATGTATTAACTAGTCCCAGTATTATATATTAGAGGCTAGGTTTGTCTAGAGCTAGATTTTCACTGTTATTGTCTGTGTCCATATAGGTCGTGCTGTGGTAAAAGCTCTGAATAGTTCTCGTTCGTTATGTTAACGAGCCTAATCTCTGTCCGCTTCTGTCACTGATTGGCACATTACACAAAGCACTGACTGAAACGATGGCATGTATATATATTTGTTCTGTGATGGGTTCAGGCGCTGTATTATTGGCTGGGATGTTGTGGACAAGGAATAACCCTTAGTAACAGACTTTTACATAGAATTACATGAGAGGTTGGGTTTTGCCAGCAGATTTATTAGTATTTGGCTGGTGTTAATTCCCACCCTGGCTATCAAGAAGCTATATTTTTACTGGTAGGCACCCGGTGTTAGGCCACTTGGCCCCTGCTGGGCCTTTTGATTGCATTAGGATAGAGAGAGCAGGTTTAAGGGTGAACACCTATTGTTCTGAATGAGAGGTTTCACCTTTTATTAAACTGCAGTAGGTTATTTAAAGCTATGCAGTTGTTTAGTAACCTCAGGATTGTCCCACCAGAGCTCTGAATTAGACAGTACCCTTATCCATTAATCTTGTCCATTTATCTACACCCAGTCATGGCTGCTACATCCCAGAATCCACTGGTCTATAACTATTTTTATAACAGAATATAACCTTCAAATGATTGATCATTACCTGCTAAAGCAATGTCTAGGATATGCTTGAAACAAACTAGTTCTTACAAAGTGTCGTCCCAACGTGTCTGAAGGATGTCCAAACGCTGAAAGGGGAACCTGCCTGTTTACAGGTCTTGGGGAGTACTACAGCATATGTGAAAAAAGTGTATGACGCCTTTGTGGCTGCAGAGGGAGCTGCTAAAACACACTAAATACATCAACTTTTAGCATAGTCCTCATTGCTTGTTGGAATTACAAAAACACGTACATTAGATCATATTCCATACTAATAAGCTCCATAGAGTTTTATGTTGTTTGGGTAAATCTGCATTAGATTGCAATCTCAGCTTCTTTGCCTCCAGCTTTGATCGTAATTGCACTGGAAACTGGGAGAAAAATCCAATGAAATTGAATTGTCCTCTGTGTCTCTTTCTCCCTCACCCAGAGTGCTCACGTGCCCGTGATCGATGTACGGTGGAGATGATCAGCATCAAGAAAGTGGTGGCGTCTGTCAGGTGCTTCACCTTCAGTGCCTCCGAGGAGCTGCCCTTCAACCTGGAGGACGCTATGGTCTTCTGGATCGACGAGGTTTGAACACGCACAGAGCAGACATAATCGGTGCAGATACAATAAAAGAAGCACAGCATACATCTTGCACAGAGTCCAGCCATTTTCTTCCCTAAATGTCTAGCTGAGTATGATCCTAGGCTGCCACTGAGCACCATGTGAGAGGAATAATCTGTTTCACAATGACATCATAGGTGACTTGTTTTCTTGAGGCCTGTATGTCACTGGTGCTCAGAGACAGGCCAACAGGTAGGAGTGTGAATCTGGTGCACAAACAAGGCTCATGTTGCACTCATCTTTCAATGAGTTGAAGGCCTGGGCCAGCAAAAGCCATGACTCAGTGTGTCCGGACAAGGATGTCCCACACCATCGCTGTCTGGGATAAGGAAAGTGTCCATTTGTGATGGACAGTTTTTATTTCCAAGTGTGGAATTTTTTGGAATTTTTTCCTGGGTAATCCAATATACTTTATATCCTCATTTGATTAATATATCAATTGTTTAATCAACAGTCCAAATGGAAGATATTCAGTTTACTATAATATAAAGCTGTGGAAAACAGAAAATCCTCACATTTAAGGAGATCTTGCAATCAGCAAATGTTTTTGCAAACATTTTTGTCAGATGACTTCAACAATTAATCGGTTGTCAAAATTACTGTTGTTTAATTTTCTGTCTCTTGACTAATCAATGTCACTGACAAAATATGATGGTCAGAAGAGGGCAAAACTACAGCAACACTTGTATTATAAAGACTTTAATGTCAGACCAATGCGGTTTGGCTCGTTGCCTTCATCGTGGTCATCCAATGACTGATAATAGTCGGTCATCAGTTTGTATACATGAACTGAAGTAACCAGGTAACAGTTGGCTTTCTCCAGAAAGCTAATTTCTTAAATGTCATGTAAACTAAAAACCTGGTTAACGTAATCGCAATTAATTGAGATTAGGGGACCATGGTTTAATTCTCTTGGATAACACAGATTTCTTTGCCATGTATACTTGTAGGTATCAAATCAGCTTTTTACGTGTATGCATGTGCATAACAAAAGACTGCAGACAGAGAAAGTAACAGTGGAGTGGGTACATGAAAGGAGAAGTCATTACACACAGCTCCTAACAGCTCCTCCAGAACTCTAAATAACTTGGTTTCCACCAGACACATTTTTGCTGTGAGGAGTGCCCAGTCTGTCCTCTCACTGAGCTGTCAGTTTACTCAGACACAGACACACACACCAAAGAACAAAACAAACAAAAAAACAGTTAAAATTAAGGAATTTCTAATGAAAATTTTTACCATTACAACAGCCTTTCCATGCCATTTGTGGTGCGTATTCATATTTTCAGTCATAACAATGAAAAATATTCAAATTGCCTCTTATTTTTGGTTTTCTGTCATATGTGGTGCTTCAGCTGAGCCTGCATCTTGTTTATTATCTCACATTTTGTTCTGTTTATAACTTTCTGTTGTTGTTACAGTTTTAATTCTTAGTTTACCTATTAAACACAGCGCTGCTGAAAAAGAGCACTTACATCAAGTCCAGCAAAGCCTCTCTGTAAACCGTAAGAAAGAAAGAAAAATAAGAAAAAATCAAAAAACAAGAAGGAAATCAAAAAATATATCATTACCTGTTACCATTACCTACGAACCCTGTTGAAAGAAAAAAAGTAAGAAAAAAAAGTAAGAAAAAATCGAAAAATACATAAAGGAAAATGATGAGGAAATCAAAAAAGAAATACGCAATATAGAAAGGAAGGAAAGAAAGAAGAAAGAAAGAACAAATCTTTAAAGTTTACTCCACTTGCCTAAACTTTAGCACAGACAGACAGACAGAGAAGTTTACTGGAGCACCTGAACGCAATATGCAGCCCGGTGTCGCTGTTATTAATTTGATATTTCCTACTTTTAACTGTTTATAAGGGACCTTACAATTATAATTTGATATAATAATTAATCTAGTTCAGCTAACAGGCCAATGTTTATATTCCAAATGTACTGGTGTAATATGTTTTTCTAGGCTGCAGTGTTCATGATTTAGTACTTCATGTAGCTACACCAGGTGGCGCCTTTGAGTAAGTCTAGCACGTTTTCAAGCAGAAGTAGAACAATTCTTGTTTTGTGGTAATTCATTGCAGTTTGTGGCAGTTAGTAGTTTTCCAGCAGCAGGGAAAACGTTGAACTGAGTCTCTGGCTGCAACATACACATAGTGTATATACTATTATCAAATGAAACAAAACTACGATTGGCTCTTGGCATTTGGACAACTTAACTACTAAAAAAGTGTTTAAAGTACCATGAAAACGAAAGTTCAGTATTCTTTGTTTACAGGATTATATAGTTTGTCCGGATGAATAACCATCCTGCTGAAGTGTCCTTGAGCAAAAGACTGCTGACTTCGTTTTGAACTGATATTTCTTGAAATAAGAACAAAACGAGCATTGAAAATGTCTTAGAAGTACCAATAATATCTATCTCCTACTTAAAATTGTCATTATGACAGAAATTAAATAACATTTAGAAAGTCGTTTTTCTGTCAAATTGAAAGAAAAAACGGTTTTAAAAAATAAAACATTGGTTTAGGATAACGGATACAATATTGATCCTGATTAAAATCTCACTACCTCTTTAAATCTCGCTTCTGGTTAAAAAAAGATCCACCTAACAGCCAATCATAAAGTCCTGAGGCCCGGCGACAGGCTCATATCAGACAGCGTCGCTGCACTGACCTCTTCTTCTCTCCAGGATGCTCCTCTTTCTCGGCCTGACCGTCTTCTTCTCTGCGGGCTTTTCAATGGAGATGAACCAGACCTCCAAGCTGCTGGCTGAGAGCGGAGAGCAGTGTTCAGCCTGCGACTTCCGGGAGCACAGCAAGCAGATGAGGCTCCACAGCATCAAGTCCCAGATCCTCAGCATCCTGCGCCTCGAACAGGCTCCCAACATCAGCCGGGACATGATCCGCCAGCTGCTGCCCAAAGCGCCTCCTCTGACGCAGCTCCTGGACCAGTACGACCCGCGGGTCGAGGACGAGGACCACGCTACGACAGAGACCATAATCACTATGGCAACCAAGCGTAACTAAACCAAACCAAAAGTCTTTTACATTTTCTTTCTTCTTTTTTGTTTGGCACTTCTTCTGAAGGTGGTGCGTAAAAAGAGAAGCGTATGATCCGTGCGTAAATCCTATGCGTAAAGTTTGTTTCCAAGTAGCCGCGCAGAAAACAGGAGACAGTTTAGGCGCAAACGACCATATAGACCTATATAATGATTTATATCCCACTGAACAAAGAATATAATCACATTTCAAAGTCTAACATTGGGCTTTAATCCAAAAATACTGACAGCATTTTGATTTTGGAGAGATGTTAGTATTTAAAATCCATAAGGTAGTGTTTGGAAAAACATAAATCTTTATGCAAATAAAGAGTTTCTAATGAAATCTTTTCACTTGGGTTAAGTAATAGTAAGTGCTGAACTTTCATGTCAGCAGTGGGAGAAGAGGGATGGATATTTATTATCCAGCAACCTTTTGCATGCTGCCTAAAAAAGTGTGTATCTTTGAAGTTCTAAATTAAAGTCAGACAGTGCAGTTTTATCAAGTGATGATATCTGCCAGTTGAGTGAAAAAAGTTTGTTTCTTTACAGCTAATTTTAAAATGTTGTGACGATGTTGGAAATGTGAAACAATAGAGAATAAGTCATATAATTCTGTTTACATATGTGTTGGACTACACACAAGCCTGTCTAAAAGACTTGACAATCTGACATTTACATTATGAGTTACCATGTGTGCATAGTTGATATTTTGTCATAGGGGTGGGGCAAAATAAAAACTCACAGATTGTACAGTACAAAATGCTCAGTAAATTATCTGGCAATCTACCCATTAGACTTTGATTTTCCTTGTGTACAAGTGGATTTTGTGGCCTGGTAGTGGCGCTAGAGGAAAGGTCATGGGGCCACTTCTTCTGGGGCCCATAAATACCCTCAACAAATTTGAAGCAAATCAGGTTATCCCTTTAAAGATATAAAGAAAAAGAGTGTTGATCGAAGGTAAATTTTGTCCTGAAGGCGGTGCTGGAGGAAAGGTCAGGGAGTCACCAAAATAATTTGTGTTCGTCCTCTGGGGATCTAAAATATTTACAGCAAATTTAATGGTAATCTTTTCAGCAGTTTTGAGATATTTTGCTGTTGACTAAAGTATCTGACACACAGACCAGTTGATTATGATTGTATGAAACAAGATAATTTAACATTTTAATGATTTCTTCCAGCCAATCCGATCGCCCAGGACGAGTTCTCCTCCTGTTGTCTGTTCAGCCTCAGTCCGAAGATCCAACCCAAAAACATCCTGCGCGCTCAGCTGTGGGTTCACCTGCGGCCAGCCGACATGGTCACCACCGTCTTCCTGCAGATCTCCCGCCTCAAACCCGGGAAGGAGGGAAACAACACCCGAGTCAGAGTCCGCTCCCTGAAGATTGACACCGACACCGGCGCCGGCTCCTGGCAGAGCATCGACATCAAGTCTCTGCTACAGGCTTGGCTGCGTCAACCAGAGACCAACTACGGCATCGAGATCAACGCCTACGACTCCAAAGGAGAAGATCTGGCTGTCACCTCAGCAGAGCCCGGAGAGGAAGGACTGGTGAGTGCAATCAAAATATTAACTTACAATTTCAAGAGCACAGCTGGAAGTTTACTGAAGATCCAGTATTCATGCGTTGGTCTGGCAATATTTTTTTACTTGCATGTATTAAACCAGGGCCTTGTTCTTCAAATCTGGCTCAACTAATCCTGGCTAACATGATGCTAGAATGAGCTAAAGTGAGCTAAAATGATCCTGTTAATTCTCACCCAGCTAACTTGGTCGTTTGAACACAGTAAGAAGTTTGATCTGTTAATCTTGGATGAAGTTATCTTGAATAGTGATCCTCTCCTATTTTGAAATAAAACCAACCTAAAGCAAAACAAAGAAGAGTCGAAACCATAGTGCTGATCATATGATTGTATAACTGCTTGGCACGGCACTGTGGCTACAGACAACACTGTTTAACTACAGCTGCCAGCACTGCTACATTTTTGCAGATTTGGGTTTAAGGACTTGTTTGAGATCTATTTTAAAGCAGCTTTATGGAACTTTTCATTTTGTGTTGATTTTGGTGGTCCCTGTGGACAAAGGTGGTTCACCTAACGTTAGGTTACATTTTCCCTCCGCTTCACTCCCCGCTGCAAGGAGACTACTTCCCCGGGAGGAGAGCGGGTGGCAGCTCCGGAGACGGACCTTCAGTTAGCAGCTGAAGCAACTCCAAACCCCAGGCATTAAGAATTACTATTAGACACCGATAGAAATAGCCAATTTTCGCGCTGTTGGTTTAATTTACTTATGTAGGTCATGTAGAGGCATCGGTATTAAATTGAGACTGTTTCATACCCAGTTAAAAAGTCCATAGAGTAAGTTTAAGCCAACATTGAAAAACTAAATCGAGGTTTGTGTCTCATCATCAACAATTAAGTCAAGCTAACTCCCTTATCCATGTATGAAGAAGAGGGCCGTAATTTCACAGGAAAAGTATAAGTACAAGTGAAACTGTAAGTAAAAACTCAACCAAAATTACTGGCCTTAGCCTCAACCAAGGACGAGGACAATTTTGATGTAACAAAGCATACAGATGTCACTTTTATTGGATACAAAAATATGTGGTTTTCATAGAAATATACCATGTAAGAATCAAGTTACAGAATATAGAGTATAGAAGAGTATAGAGTTCATTTCTATGCAACTTTTTTATTTATTTAGCAGACAATATATAAAATGTTGCTTATTTGAATTTGATGTTGCAATTGGAAACTTGCACTCCCAGTGGAAGGAGAAAATCCTGCATTGTCATGTTGGTAAAGTTGTCTGTAATGTTAACATTTTTAATTCCAGCAACCGTTCATCGAAGTGAAGATCCTTGACAGCCCCAAGAGATCCCGCCGGGACTCGGGCCTCAACTGCGATGAGGAGTCTGCAGAGACCCGCTGCTGCCGCTACCCACTCACTGTCGACTTTGAGGAGTTCGGCTGGGACTGGATTATCGCACCCAAACGCTACCGGGCCAACTATTGCTCAGGGGAGTGCGAGTTTATGCACCTGCAGCAGTACCCGCATGCACACCTGGTGAACAAGGCCAACCCGCGGGGCACCGCTGGGCCCTGCTGCACACCCACAAAGATGTCGCCCATCAACATGCTCTACTTCAACCGCAAGGAGCAGATCATCTATGGAAAGATCCCGTCCATGGTGGTCGACCACTGCGGCTGCTCCTGAGGAAACCCCGGCACCTGCAGGACATAGGCTTGATTATAGAAGCTTTGTTTTCAGCAAAAGTGATGCAAAAGTTCGATTTGTTGTTAAAAATCTAAACTTATACCCAGTAACATCTCATCTACAAAAGAGGTGCAAGGAGTAGTAAGGACAGGACTCCTAAAGTTGTTTTTAGTTTCATACTTTGTGCTTTTTTTCCAAATACAAAAACAAAATATAACAAAAAAAATTTGATATGAGACCAACCTTGATAGAAACAATAGATATAATTCTGAAGGACCAACTAAAGGTCATAAAAGCACAACAGAGACCACAGAAATTCTTTTTTAAACAACATTAAAGTCACAGTGAACAGAAGTTACTGCATCTTTATTTTCTATAATGTAAGGGAGGGATTTAAATCAATTCCTACAGATTTGACTGGATCACTCAAAGTGGGTGTGGTTTACGTACAAATCTGTGGAGATATGGAGCTGCAGGACTGTTGGCCTCCACCCACACCTCCCTCACCCGTATTGTTAGATCAGGGTGACAGGGAGGATAAGGGTAAAATTAATCAATTAGTCATCAAACACATTTTTTGAAAATGTATCATTTCCATCCAAATGCCCGCCTCCTATGTTATTACTCTGCTAGCTACTACAGCTAACAACCTAATGGACAAGTACGGTTTTATATGTCACCCCGAATCGTATTTAATTGGATATATTTATGTAACCGCCCCCAAGTTTAAGATGAGTCATCAAAAATATTTTCAACATTTCAAAAATGTATTTTTATTTCACTGTGTTTTTAAACACTTGAATTAGGCGCAGTAGTTTATTCGTTGTGTTTTCACATTTAAAGCTTGTAATAATAATAACAATAGTAATACATTACATTTATATCGGCTTTTCTCAGTGCTCAAAGACGCTTTACAAACACAGGATAAAACAATTATAGTTTCAAATATTCAAAGAAGATGTGAGTTGTGAGACAAGAGGGAGAAAGGGGGGGAGTGGTAGAAGATTAGAGGTCAAAAGCAAGAGTGAAAAGGTGGGTTTTGAGGGCTTTTTTGAAGGATGACAGAGTGTTGGCCTTTCGGATGTGGCTGGGGAGGGTGTTCCAGAGGGAGGGGACAGCTGCAGCAAAGGCACTGTCGCCCCAGGTCCGGAGCTTAGTCCTGATGGGTTGGAGTAGGTTAGCTTCTGCAGACTGGAGGCGACGGGTTGGGGTGTGGTGGTGGAGGAGGTCGGAGAGGTAGGGGGGTGAGGTTGTTGATGGCTTCGAAGGTGGTGAGTAATATTTTGAAGTCTATCATGTACTTGATTGGTAGCTAGTGGAGGTCGTGGGGAATAGGAGTGATGTGGCCAGAGCAGCGAGTGGAGGTGAGCATGTGGGCAGCAGAGTTTTGGACATATTGGGAGTTTACCGAGGATGTAGTTAGGTGAACCATATACAATGCTATTGCAGTCAGACGGGCAACCTTCCTCAGGTGGAAAAAGGCTGTTTTGGTGATCTGGCTTACATGAGGGATGAATGATAGGGTGGGGTCAAGGATGATGCCAAGGTTGTGGACATGAGTGGAGGGGTGACAATGGAACCGTTGATGTTAAGTGAGAAATCCTGGGTGGACCGGGTGAGGGAGTTTGGGCCAATGATAATGATTTCAGATTTGTCGCAGCTGAGTTTGAGAAAGTTGTTTTGCATCCATGTTTTGAAGTCTGTGAGGCAGACGGTGAGGGTGGAATGGGTGGCTGTAGAAATAGTCTTGGTGGAGAGGTAGAGCTGAGTGTCGTCTGCGTAACAATGAAACTGGAGGCCATGTTGTTGAAGGATCTGTCCAAGTGGTAGGATGTAGATGATCAAAAGGAGGGGACCTAGTACAGAGCCCTGGGGGACACCATGAGTGACTGAGGCAGTGGGGGATTTGGAGTTGTTGATAGAGATGAATTGATGTCTGTCGGAAAGATGTGAGTTAAGCCAGGACAGGGCGGTGCCGGTTATGCCAATGGAGGACTGGAGGCGAGTGATGAGGATGGAGTGGTTGATGGTGTCAAAGGCGGCACTAAGGTCAAGGAGGATGAGGATGGAGAGGGAATTAGAGTCGGCAGAGAGGAGAATGTCATCGGTGACCTTTAATAGAGCAGTTTCAGTGCTGTGTCTGGAGCAGAAACTGGATTGAAAAGGTTCATGGAGGTTATTGGAGTCCCAGTGTGATTTTAGTTGGGAGGCAACAGTTCGCTCTAAGATTTTTGAGAGGAAGGGGAGGTTGGAGAGGACAGGTTGTGACATTAATAGATTTTACCTGTGCATTTATGTTCTCATGATGACTAACCCACACCTTCCTTTGGAGCATTATAGCTATGTGCGTCCTTAGACATTACAGTGATATTACACATCCACAAAGTGCAATTCAGTCCATGAACAGTGGGGGCAGTATATCAGGATGACAAGGTTTGCAGCAGACTGTAAACAAAAAAGAACAGAAAGTTCGAAGAGAAACAAAGAGAACTTGTCGCCACCATTACTTTTTCTTCACAATATAGTAACTTTCTCGAGTATCACCATGTTTATTTATGCTTATGTTGTGCTAAATCTGAAGTTCTCAATGACTGCCCCATGGTGGGTAAAATTTTTAATCCTCCAGGTGCACACAAAGTATGCAGGCAGTATGTGAATAATGCAACACTTATGTATGTATGCATGCGTGTTGGTAAAAAGCAAGTATATCATGAGTGTAATTCATTAATGAAAACAAAAACCTTGATATAAAGTTGGCAACAGTCATGGAAGCATAAATTCAAAAACTAGATAGATAGATAGACTCCTGCTGCTTCCTGTCCTCCTGTCTTATGAAAAACGTGTCCTGATTTGAGCCTTGACCAGAACAAACCCTGCAGGGTGTCTTCCATGTGCGCCTTTATTTTGAAAAACATGAACCTAATGACTCTGAGCTGACAGATCACCCTTCCCTGTCCCAAAGCTTGTTTGCAAACTCCTCGCTGTGATCTGTTCTCAAGAGCATCACAGTGATGTGAGAGAGAAAGATACTTTTTTTAAGGACGTTGTTGCAGGTGTTTTGTGATTTTATTCTGTCAGTTGTATGTTCTTTGAGGTGCATTGTGTGGTATGTTGTACAGTCAGTTTGTCAGCAGTGTTTTAACTCTGATGGCTGCTCTGTTTTCCCTTATAGCATCATGACTTGATATAGTAAGTTGTTGTCAGAAAATGCTAATTTGAGTGAATGGATGTAGCTGAAAATGATGAGAGACCTGTCAGTAAAGGCACATCTCCAATCAAAGCTTGAAGATGACCCTGTGAGGTTTTCCTGTAACCAAGTTATTGTATCCTTGAGGCCTAAAAGTTGAATGCATTTGCAGCGTCAAAGCTCATTTTTAATAATATTTTCCATCTTCTTCTCCTCTTCATGTCTTGTAGTTTGCATGCACTACACATTTGCAGGATAAAGAGTAAGTTGAACTGAAAAGCAGTATTTCACTGCCCTAAAAGTGGCTAAAAGTCTGTTTCACCTTTGAAACAGTGTGAAACACTGATGTCACAGTGTACTGACACACCCTGGAGTACACTTCTACATCACTGCAGCAGGATGAGTTAAGTTAAACCACTGGAGGTCGGCAAAAACACGATTTTACGAGGTGTTCAATTTTGGCACGAGACATGAAAAATATACACATGTGCATCATCATGCTCGAGCGTAAGCTACAAACAAGATGAGGACCTGCTCATATAAACACCGACACATATAAATAAAATATAGATGTCACAGCCACAGGAAATATTTATCCTCGTATGGACACAATAATTTTCCCGGTTTTCCTGTTCTAGTCAGAGTGGAGCAGCATCTAGTGGATATTAGAAGGACTGCAGCTAAAGGCACTGTAACACTTTCTTGCATATGGTTTTCTTTATAGATGGTAAAACACTAATAATTTTATTCAGTTGGGTAGCAATAATACATTGATTTGCATGGCTCCACATGAAATCCAGACCTCTGAACTCAAACTTTAACCCTAACCTTCCTTCTTGAGAGCAAAAACATCAAGAAAATCAGCCTTTATCTAGACGTTGTTTCAGATCTAAACATCATCACTGACTGGTAAAATAGTGTATAAACAGCCAGGAAAGTTTTGTATCCATTCGCCAATTACAGTGTGAGGGCAGGGACCCTCAGAGGGAGGTTTGATCTCGATTTGAAGCCGAGTGCAGATGTCCTGGCTGTTGTTGTGCTTCATGGGGGTTTCTGACCCAAAAATCTTTGTTCTGCTGTAGGAACAGAACGTCCACGAGTGACACAGGTTCACGTTTGTGATTCTGCACTGCACAAAATGTCCTGTCCTGTTTCCTATGAACAAGCGTCATTATGTTCATCTCTACAAAGGTTTTCTGTAGATAAGGCAGATTTGTCTACAAGAGGAAACTGAAAAAACAAAGATTTGAATTATTCCACTTCATGAGATTTTAAATCTCAATAAAATTACTAAATAACATGTATTGGATGTTTTTGATACATTCTGATTTTAAACTCTTACCATGAGGAATCTGAGGAAAAGTGCCTTTAAAGAAAGATACTGAAAGACATGGATTTGGATGGATATTTATTGTATCTTGCATTTCTTGCGGCTGAGACTGAAGCAGAAAGTTTGCCAAGTTTGTTGTTATTTCTATCTAGATATAGGAGGATGATTTGAATGTTAATTTACAATATACTGTAAGTATATGTGCCCTCACACACACAACATGAGTAAGCATAAACAGGCCATGTTGCTGCATTTGTGGTCAGTTGAAGTTCTGAATAAGAGATGGGATGGTGCATTGAGGGACACTCTGACAAGTGGAAACTTTGAAAACAACTGAGAGCATTGCATCGATGAGCTGCTGTCTGTAATCAGCAAGTCAAACCCTGAAGACAACGAGTAAACACATTGACAATCACCTGAAAATGTAATTTTCTAAGGTAAAATGTTTGCTGTTCAGCAGGCAGCTCTGAGATGAACTTCGGTGCACATTTCTGTCTTGCATTTACCTGCATTAACATGTGACTTTAATGTTGCATTATCACTAATAAAGGCCGTACTGTCGGTGTCACGCTGTTCATTTTGATCACTAAAATATCTCAAGGATGTTTGAAGTAGATTTTCTCACAAAATATCGCTGGAATGGACTGAAACCAGTGATCGTACGCATTGGAAAATGGTCAACAGTAATGTAAAGTATATGTTTTTAAAGTATTATTTTAAACACAAGGGTGGTCCTTTTAAAGCTGGTGTTTTCTCCCTGGTTATCTGCTGTCAGTGCTGTGTGAAATCTGCTTCACACCCAAACGCTTCTGGGTAATGAAGTCCTTCAAATATATATTAAAAACATGTTATTTATTTCTGCCACAAGATGGCGCCAACGTGCACTGTTTCCAAATTGAGGTATGAGAACATGACCTTTAAAAGAGGGTAAACATTAGAGTTAATGCCGCCTGTGTACTTTAGATATTTGCATCTGTCAAAAGTCAAGTACTCCTGGTGGGTTGTGCACCCCGTATATGTATATGAATAATCATAAATGTCTAAATTTTGTCAAAGACTCTGAAATGTTGAGCCCACAGCTGCATATGACTTGTGAGTTGAATAATTATTAGTCATAAATCTGCATTAATAACAGTATTATCACATATTTGATCATCTTTTGGCTTGGATGCATTTGTAAATTGTTCAGATTTTTTCTCTATTGTTGATTAACAGTTATTTTCTTGTTCTTGTGTACAAAATATTCAGATTTTCTCCACCACGTTAAATAACAAGAACTACTGTAATCCCTAAATCAGTGGCTCCAACCTTATATGCTTTGTGACCCTTCAAAATAAAGCAAAATAAAGTGTGAGAAGTCTGTGAGTTATGGGTTTTCACCTTTAACTTTTTCAGATTGTCTTATTTACATAGAAGTTCAGGATCCAGTGGGTAACACAATTCAATGTTTCACAAAAAAGGAATATATTAAGCATAAAATGTAATCTTTTGAAGCAGAATTCAGTTGTTTTTTTTCTTTTCTAGCCTATTAATCATCTTGCAAACTCCTCAGATTTATCTTGTGACCCATTAGAGATGTCCTGACCCCAAGGTTGGAAATCACTCTCTCTATACATATGTAAAAGATATTATTGTTGTTGTTGTTATTGGGGCCAAATCTGGCACACACACATGTAGAAAAAGTGTTTTTTATTATCAGTCAACATTTCTTATTGCTAAATAAATTTCTAATTTCCCAATCAAATGTTTTGTGAATTATTTTTATATCCTATTTTGGACAAAATAAGTAATGTGCAAACTGAAACTTTCTCATGAATTAGGTTTTAGTTTCAGAGTTGTGGGTGTCTGGGTTACTTTCTCTTTCTCTGAAAACACGTGGTCACTGTAAGCTCTTCTGCCTATTGGCTCTCCTCCCCTAAAAACTCGATACTATTTTGTTTTCAATCATTTAAAATAGATTTTACAGATGGATTAACACCTTTAGAGTCTATTAAAATAAATAAAGCACGTGTTTATTATTTATCTTGTACTCATACTACCAAATTTCCATGAAAAACACACTGTGTATAATTGTTATTATGGGTAAACTTGCTAACTGACAGAACAGCCGTTCTGATTGGCTGTCATAACCAAAGGGGCGGGCACATGTCACTAATCCTAAGTGATGATTGGCTGACTTTGTTTCCGTGCACTGCACTACATTAGCAGAAATAGCTGAGTGGCTGCCTGGCGTAGTGGTTGCACAATTTTGGAAAAACCTTTTCAGAAATAAAACTACATTTCTGTCAGAGATTGTACACGTTTCCTCTAAATTAAAGGTAAGTTTAATTACCTATTTCCTCCTGCAGTGATAAGATGTAGCCCAAATCCGCTATTTGATCTCTTTTTGACATAAGTTACACTTAAGACAAACAGACCTACAAAACTGAGGAGTTGAACTTGGCTTTTGTTGTTGCTAACGTTAAACGAGCTCCTAGAAAAGGTTACCAGGTGAATCACATGTAGGCCGAAGTCACCACTAAAACATAACCATTTAGATCAAGTGTTATGTTTTATTCTGTGACTCTGGTATTAATGGCGATATAGAAAATATCCTTAAAAAGACACATTTCTGGACGGAATTTGGTTTACGAAAACTAGCGGGGTTAGTTTATTTCATGTTACGCCAGGTGAATCACATGTATGCCGCATTCACCACTAAAACATAACCATTTAGAAAAAGCGTTATGTTTTATTCTGTGACTCTGGTATTAATGGCGATATAGAAGAAATCCTTAAAAAGACACATTTCTGGACGGAATTTGGTTTACGAAAACTAGCGAGGCTAGGTCGGTCCAGGGAGGGTTTCTGTTGTAGGATGTTTGTTGTAGGTGTGACACCAGTGTGGAAAACGAAACTTATGGACTTCTCCTCCTACATTCACCTTTGTCAGCTTATAATGAAATAATAATAATAATAATAATAATAATAATAATAATAATAATAATAATGTCGAGTTTGAATGATTAAAAAAATAAGATTTGATGCAACAATTCAATTCAGTTCCTTCAATTTTCAGGTTTAGCTGAAGTTTTATGATAGTTACTGTGTATAAATATCTTCAGCCTTTCAGATGCAAGAATGAGTCAAATCTTTCTTTTATGATGACCATTATTATTAAAAAAGTCTTCCTTTTTGGGGATTTTCCATCAAAAAAGTACAAAATGTTTAACACACGACTCTAAAGCTTCAAATGTTGGACTTTCCTGATGACAGTGAATGCATCTTAAAATTTTTTTAACTTCTAACTTTTTTAACCTGATTTAATCCTCCCAGATTATAAAGACCTCTTGATTTAAGTTTCTAATTTAATTGTTTTTCCCTGAGCAGAATTGAGGAAGAGGAGGAGGAGGAGGGGGAGGGCCACAGCCCATAATAATTATGGAGTCAGCACTTATGATTTCCCATTTCTTGCTCTGCAAACAAGCAGCTGGGTTGGTGTAGCGAGTGAAGAGAGGATTCAAACCTTTCACTCTGCCCCTGACCTTTGACCTCTGACCACCCTGAGGGACACAGATTAGATGGTCAAATTAATGCACTATTCTTATATTTAAGATGACTTCAGGGATTAGATGAAACAGTGGGAGACTGCAGAGGCAAAACGTTGCAGAATACAATAAAGCAGAAGTAAATTAGAGGAAGAAAACATTGCAGTAGGGAGTTGCAACACCAGGATTTTGAAATACAACAGTAGTATTGCAGATCATAATTTGAATAAGAAATTAAATTAAAATAACAGTAAAATTATAATTTTTGTTCTGACTATATGTTTTAATAAAAGGGATTTGTTGTTTTTACTAGAGCCCAACTGATTAGGGCTGCAACTAACGATTATTTTCATTATCGATTAATCTGTCGATCATTTTCTCGATTAAATCGATTAGTTGTTTGGTCCATGAAATGTCAGAAAACGGTGAAAAATGTTGATCACTGTTTCCCAAAGCCCAAGGTGACGTCCTCAAATGTCTTGTTTTGTCCACAGCCCAAAGATATTCAGTTTACTGTCACAGACGAGTAAAGAAACCAGAAAATATTCACATCTGAGAAGCTGAAATCAGAGAATTTTCTTTAAAAAAAAAAATGAATCAAAACGATTAATCGATTATCAAAATAGTATGCGATTAATTTAATCGTTGACAGCTAATCGATTAATCGACTAATCATTGCAGCTCTACAACTGATAAATCTGTGTTAGGGTGCATATTGGCTGATAATCACAGATATATTGGTGTCAGCATGTATGCTGTGTGTCCTGAATTTGCAGTTCATATTGAATCAGAAATGTTTGTTTATGTTTGAAAAATAAATATTGGATCATTATCAGTTTTTTTTAACTACAGTGCTGGTCAGGCTGTAGTTTTTGCCTGAACAGCCCTCATGAAGCTGCTCTTGTTCACCAGAAGATGGCGCAGTGGTGCCAACTCCAGATGCTGGACTGCAAGTACCTGGAGCAGGTGGACCAGCTGTACGACGACTCGTTCCCCATGGACATCCGCCAGTACCTGAGCAAGTGGATCGAGAGCATCGACTGGTGAGAAGACAAACACTGAGTGTCGGGTCGCTGTATATGAGCTCTTTACTCATATTCAGTGGTGGAAAGTAACTAAGTACATTTACTCAAGTACTTGTACTTTACTTCAGTATTTCCCTTTTCTGCAACTTTATACTTCTACTCATCTACACTTAAGAGGGAAATACTGTACTTTTTACTCCACTACATTTATTTAATACCTTCAGTTACTTTGCAGATTCAGATTAATAACACAAAATATAATCAACAAATAAATGATGATGTAATATTATAGATTAAGAGAAAACTTTATTGATCCCCGGAGGACAAATTCACAGGCTCCCCAGCAGATAAAGTAGTTAAATTATACTCCACCTTTACCAGCTGCAACATTAAAGTGAGGAACACATTAATGCATCAATAATTGTCATCCAGTCATATAATATTTATTATTCTGAAGTGGGTCATTCTGCATAATGAGTACTTTTACTTTTGGTACTTTAAGTATATTTTGATGCTGATACTTTTGTACTTTTACTTAAGTAAAATTTTGAATGCAGAACTTTTACTTGTAACAATATTTCTATACTTTGGTATTGCTGCTTTTACTGAAGTACAAGATCTGAGTACTTCTTTCTCCTCTGCTTATATTTATCTTAAAAAAAGCTCCAAAGTGCTTTACAGAAAGACATTTGAAGACATTTTATCGACCAATCATCAATTAATTGAGAAAATAATCAATAAAGTAATTGTTAGCTGCAGCCCTTATTTCAAAGTACTTAATTTAAAAGTTTAATTTAAAAAATTGAATGAAATAAAAAAATAGTGTATTGTTTAATTATCCATTGATTAATCTGCCTAATGCTTTTTCCGATTAATTGATTGAAGTCTGTGATATGTCATAGACTTCAATCAATTACAGCTTCTCAAATTCAAAGGTGACATCTTTAAATGTCGTGTTTTGTCGGACCAACAGTCCAAAACACAAAGATCATCAGTTTTCTTTGATATAAACCAGAAAAAAAGCAGCAAATCCTGACGTTTGAGAATCTATAATCAATATTTATTGTCACTATTTGGTGTTTTTGCTTGAAAAACGACGAAAAGCGAATAAACAATTATGAAAACAGTTGCAGAATTTCAAGTCTATCAATCAGTTGATCAATCGATGGATTGTTTCAGCTCTACACAGGTTTAATGTCTCTTTTCTTAACGTTGCGTAGAAACTACTGATCGGTAATCAATTAGTATTTATTGAAATTTGTGGGAAATTATGTTGTTGTTTTTTTCCTCCATTTTGCTGCATTTTACAGACTGAACAGTTAATTGGATAATCAATAACCAATAATAATCGTTGGTTGGGTCTGTAGTAGTGCGTTCTCTGCCTCCTCAGGGACACGGTGGCGATTCAGGACTCCCTGGCCACGGTCCGGTTCCACGACCTCCTGGCTCAGCTGGACGACCAGCACAGCCGCTTCGCCCTGGAGAACAACTTCCTGCTGCAGCACAACATCCGCAAGATCAAGAGGAACCTGCAGGTCAGACCCTGGAGTCCACGTACCGGACCCAGCTGGACCAGAGACTTTGTTCTTTGTGTAATGTGTAGTCTCTAAATGTAGAGCCATTGTCTCTCCAGGATCGGTTCCAGGAGGATCCGGTCCACATGGCCATGATCATCTCCAGAAACCTGAAGGAGGAGCAGAAGATCCTGGAAACCGCCAAGAGTGCCGAGGTGACTCGTGCAGCTCCTCTTCATACAGAACTTCTTAGATCTCCTTTTTCTACTCCTCTTCATCCTCCTTTTCTTTCCTCCTCCTCACCTTCCTCCCTATCTTTTTTCTACTCCTCTTCATCATCCTCCATCTCTCTACTCCTCCTCCACACCCTCCTGCCACTCTTCTCCCTCCTCACCTTCCTCCCTACCTCTCTTTTCTGCTCCTCTTCACCTTCCTCCTTCTCTCTCCTCCTCCTCCATATCTTCCTGCCATCTTCTCCTCCCTCCTCACCTTCCTCCCTATCTCCCTTTTCTACTCCTCTTCATCCTCCTCCATCTCTCTACTCCT
>NTHP01000339.1:51701-74662 GCA_003416845.1 Oplegnathus fasciatus
CGAGACTCATCAAAGTTGGTAGGATTCATCCTCTGTAGACAACAAATGTCTGAAAAAAATTTCACGTCAATCCATCAAGTAGTTGTTAAGGTATTTCAGTCTGGACCAAAGTGGTGAACCCACAGACCAAAATCCATAAATCCATCCTGCATGGCTAAAATATTTACATGTTTAAAACTATCTAACACAAGTACACAGATATTATCATATTAACAGGAACATCTTCTGATATTGACATATATATAATTATCTGGCAAATGTATGCAAAATTACAGATAAAACATTGAAACTGAGGTTGTATGTTCTGCTACAGATTTTATCAGAGAACAAAAGCTTTTTGTGGACTTATAGTATGTGTGAAATAATTCATTTTGAAATTAGCTTTGTCACTAAAAGTCAATATTTGACATGTAGCTTGCAGTGTGAATGCACATTTTGGGTTTTATCAGCTACTGTGGCCAACAAACAAAAGCTGATTATTAAGTTGACAGGACTTGAGTTAAGAGGAGTAACTCAAATGGATGTATCTGTACTGACTGATAAAGAAAAACAAGATTTAATCTAAGGATATAAAATAAAAACATGAAAATAAAAAACAAAGAGGTCTTTCTCTACAGAAGAATGGAGTATGATATAAAACCAGTGTTTGAGTTGAACCAGAGCTGTTTATAATCCAGATGTATAAACAGTTTTGGAGAATGCATGTGAAAAGTATAAAAGCAACATTTAAACATTCATAAACAGCCATGTGAAGGCTAAAAGCTTGTCACAAATCCAGACAAAAGAGGGGGAAAAATAATTAAAAAGGAAAAATTACCAACGTCATTGACCTGTTGCAGTGGTCATAATTTCCCAAAGATCCTAATGCTGTAAAATATGCAACAACACATAAAACCACACAACGAGCCTTGAAAAGGTACATTGCAAATGAGTGTATTTGAAGTGTAGATCTAGATTCAGAGAGGAGAGAGGAGGGGGGACGCATGCAGAGTCCCTGATAGAACCTGGTTTTATTATTTGGATCAATGGATACGATAGATTCAACCTTCAGCTACAGAAATCTCAACAGTGATTGGTTGGGATTGAAAAGGGGAGTGGGATTGGTTGACAGTTTTCATATCATATGGGAACGATCGCCAGAAATCCAAGAAGAATCAGTGATTCTCTGCTGTACTTTCTTGTTACTGATAAAACTTGAAAAATCCATGAAGAAAATATTTATCTTGAGTGTTGAAATGTGTTTTAACCCCGAAGCTTTTCCTGGCCATCATTCCTGTATGATGAGAACACAATAAAAGACACTGGATGATTCCTCTGCTCATCCATATGTGCACAGCTGGAGTCATGTAAAATAAAGAAACAACAGCTATTCTGAGGCTTTCTTGGTTTTGGACTTTGGTTTTAATTTGACACTAACTTTTTAACACACCACTGTGTAATTCAAAATGAAAAACAAGCACAAAAACACATTAATTCCTTAGTTTTTCTTACAGCTGCATAATGTGTTAAAAGCCTCCAAAGGCTGATCAGGCTACAAGCTAAAATCTTTGGTTTGGTTTTACTCTTGAAATCTATTTGGCCAGTAAAGATTAAAGCTGGTTAGTTTGCAACCAGCTGACTGTGACAGAGAAACAGTTTTATTGTGAGGTTTGGGTCAGTCTTAATATTTCTATCCTGACAGTGAGTCTGTGGGTGAGGATGTTTATTCAGAGGCACACAGTACGTGTTAATGTCCTACATCGTGCACCAGAAAGTTGTCCTACATTGCTTCAGTCTGTATTTACACTTCTAACGACTGTGCAACGGCAAATATCAGACAGATAATTGACAGCTGTAGCTTTGCTAAAAACAAAGATCAACTACGTGATTTCTTCACACTTTGAAAAAACATGATCAAACAGTCCACAGACGTCTTTTTATATCCTAAAGAGCACTGAGTTTGTTGGACAGCTTTCTCATTGGTTGTCAACAGTGTAATAGAATTTCATAGTTCATTATTTTACCACAAATGAACACAAGTTCTGCCTGGCAGCTAAAAAAAATGGAGTTGATTCCTCCCATTAAAACTTTTATTTGTCTTCTACTACATTTGAATTCATCATAAATTCAGATAACAAGCTCAGGTTAATATTTTCAATTTAACTAACCCTAATCCAAAAATTAAAGATAAAGAAAGAATCTGTTTCTATTCAATGTTGTGAACACACTGAAGAAGTAGCATCTGATATTCCTCTCAAATAAAATACAACATTCCCTTCCCAGCTGTTAAAACTAGATTAATAGTAGGAGGGAGAGCTTTAACACTTCTTGTAAATTGTCTCTCTCTGGATAAATGTGTAAGTAAACTGCTCGTCATTCCACCGGGAAACCCTCATCATCCTCACTGGCCGCTCGGGGAAGAACAGGTCAGAGTCACTGAGAGTTTGAATGTTTTAATTTGAGTCTTAAATCAGCAGGTGGTGCTCTTGTGTTTCTAACCACTCCCTGTGTGTGAAGGTCAGAGGAGGATATTTAATCATTCAGGTGGCAGAGCAGTTTCTCTGATTAAAAGCTGGTGATGTGGCTGAGCTGACTGGACGACGCTGGTCTCCGCCTCCGCCCACTCTGTAAACTGTGTGCAGGATATCTGAGCGATGCTGCTTTCAACTAAATCCCCTTTCAGCGTGATTATCTATAACCTTAATCTCCCTGTATACAGTAATCTGGCGGAAACACGTTTTCCAGACGATTATAATTCTATTTCATATAATTTCTCTTTGGATACAACTTTGTTGGACTTTCTAGCTGCAGTTAAAAGCTGTAAAATGACATCTCTGAAACTGTAGTTAGTTCTGCCAGCCAGATAAAACCCCTCACAATCTGGAATCAACATTTTTAAGATATAAAATGGCAAATTTCAGGATTTTAGACCACATCTTTTCTGAAACAAACTCTTAAATCACCTACAGTATTCTCACAGCTTTAGCCCCATTTATTCTTTTATATTTGAGCTGATCAGTTTCCAAAATAATTGTACTTAATAATTGATGATGGGGTATGTAAATGCAGCTTACCTTAATGAGGGAGGTGCAGACGATAGCGCCAGCATTAACCATGGGGTTGTGTGGTTTGTCTGCAGGAGAGAAAATAAAAGCTTTGTATCAGCAAAGACAAAAACATAAATGTTAAAGATGTTTTTTGCCTTTTACTGATATCTGAAAGAGGACAGATACAACAGACTGGATAACCTGCAACTTGGAATAAAAATGTACTTAATAATAACATATATTTATTAGTAAATCAACAAAAAAAGAACATTCAGGAACATGCCGGCGGTCAAAACACGGCTGAATAATCTGAGTGAACATCAACATAACGAGGTAGGTAACTACACAATATCATAACACACATTCACACAAGCTAAAACACACAGTGTGCAGCGATACATCACATCCCCTCTGTGTTTTAATCTTCTTATGCAACCGGCCAGGACAATGTTTAAAAAAAATAAAACTAAAAATAAACAGCTGGAATATTTCCGCTGCCAGCGAGACTTTTGCTCTGTTAGATAACAACAAAGAGAGGAAAGCTGGAAACTTTCTCACACCAGCTTCCATTCAAAAATAAACTACTTTTACACAACCTGACGCCTGGACTTGATGTAATGTCGTCTGACAGCGGCTGCACTGGATGAACCAACGATTCGAGCTACAGCTGAACATTTTCATACGTAGAAAACTGACTGACAACATATTTGTTTTGTTATACGTTTGCTTAATATCTACCTCAAAATCTGGATTAACCCTGTTCTACATAATCATATAACAATGATAAAACAGAGCATACCACTGTGTACCTGATATGATGCTCTTTAGTCTTTAAGTAGCCAGTCTCTCATGAAACAACACTCTTACTTATACTTTTCAGCACATTTTTCTGATTTTCCACCACTGAAATGAAATTTTCAAACCAGTTCAAATCAGTTTGATCTGTCCAGTGATTTCCAAACCAGTGTTAATGTGATGAACTGGTCCAATTGCAGGCAGCAGAGACAAAAACATCTAAATATCTATATAATACTGTTTTGTTCTGTTAAGTACAAAGACTAGCGTTCAATACACTGTATATTTCACATTTTATTTACCATGTGCTGGTCCTTTAGGAACAAACAGCCCGTATATTGTTAAACTATATCAAAATATCTGGGCCAACAAAGACGAGAGATACCACGAACTAATGTACAGTCTCAAATACCAGCAATTAAACCCATCCCTGAAACAAACAGCAAGGCACTTACAACAAACTTATAAGAGCTTATAATGATACGTAGTATGGAAATTTAAGCTTAAGGGAATTTGTAAGCAACTTATTTTGTATCGTGATAAATATCAATATCAACTAATATGAAAAGAATGATCCTGTTGAAAGTATTTACCATATCGTGCAGCCCTATATACAGAATAAATCTCTCATGCTTGCATGCTCCACCCTCCTTTCCTCGTTACGTTTCAGACCTGGGGGAAACTGGACGTCTTTTTAAATACAGAGTCTGATTGTCTTTGCTGCTCAGCTCTGGCTGCTTCTTCAGAGCCACATGACAGCAGCTTGTTGTATTTCCAGGTTATTAAGTCTCTGTTACACACTGGCATCTCTGTTATATTCTGCTGTGGTGCTGCAACCTCTCATTAACTATTTACTACAGTTCCATGGCAACCAGGCCTCGAGATGGATCCTCTTACAGCGAGTACATGGAGAGAGCCACAGCTGGCTGAGTCACGACGCAAACACAGAGGAGCAGCTGAGTGTGTGTGATCGAGTACTGTTTCCTCACCCTCCTCGTTCAGGAAGAGCTTGTTGAATCGCAGGCCGCTGGGCTCTTTGCCGATGAAGCGGTGCACGTATTCGGTGCCGTGGTCGTGAACGGCGATGGCGTATTTCAGCGGCTTAACGCAAGACTGCAGACAGAAAGGGACCTTGGTGTCGCCGACGGTGTGCCTGAGGAAGAGACAGATATTTGTTTACACAGTTACACAGTTGAGACACTTTTGGTGCGTAATTATGCTCCTAACTTTTCAAAAAGGTTTGGTTCTAAAAGGTAAGTTAAACTGCTTGTGGTGCGGTATCATTACTGCTACTAATGTCAAAGAGGTCGTCACTCTTGAGTTGGCTGTCAGTAACTCTTTTGATATTGAAGATATAAAGCCATTCTGCCATCATTAAATAACTAACTCACTGTATGTGTACTGAAATACGCCGTCACACTCTCACAATCTCTGGCTTCGTATCTTATAATATGTTTCTTGTTTTTCACCTCTCCCCTTATTTTTCTGTATCTACGTCCTCTCTTGCTCTGCAAAGTGCTGTTGAAGTGAATTAGTTTGGGTTTCTGTGCAGATCTCCACCACAGCTCAGCAGCTGTAGCTAAAAAGCTGACTGTTCTCTCACTGACGGATGCTTATGAATACAAAGTACAACAGGTTTCTGGCAGGAAAAGGTGCAAACTAAACAGGAGCAGAGCACAAGAATGAATGAAAAACTTCAATTTGAACTTTCTGACATTAACTTGAGAACTTTAGAAGGACAGAAAACTTTCTAAGTGTATGAAACTTCTACGTATGTTATTCTAATCACTGTACGTACAGGTGAACATGCAAAACAACAACAGCTATTTAGCATTTCAGCTGTACCTCTGTCCATCGACGGTGCACAGGGCAACGGCCCACAAGTCTGGGCTGAAGCGAGCCAGCTGGGGAATGTAGTCGGCCACCTACAGCAAGACATGAACACACAAAAATGACGGCAAAAGTACTCCTCCTTTAGAACAGCCTTTTTAATGCTCTCTGTGGACAGTTTTATCTTTGCAGCAGCCCTCACTTACCTGCCCTCCAGACATGTTTTTGGCGTTCTCATAGAGCTCGTCGATGTGGGCGGAGAAGGACTGGAAGTCTGGGATGACGAACTTCTTCCTGAAGGCCTGGGTGAGCAGAACGATGTTGCTCTGGACACATCTAAGACAGGAGACAAGACAAAGGTTTAGCCTTTAACCATGACTCAAGGGAGCCGTCTGTCCTGGTGGAGTGTTGGGATGTCAGGTGAAAGTTTGGAAATAGAAGAAACGTGCACAAAATGGACCCTTAAACCTGAAAAACGTAAGACTTTTGTTAACTGGAGCTGTTTTCTGCTAAATACTGGGAAGAGTTTACTTATTGAGAGTCTTCTCTCCTCCTGGTTACCATGGAGAGGGTCTTAACCTGATTTTAATTATCTGATTATTAACACTGCAGCTCACTTGTTTGATGGTTAAATGCCAGACAAAGCTTAAAACTAATCATCACACTGGCTTCAGACTTTTCAGTGTCATAAATCTCGCTAGTTGAACTGGTCCAATTCTTCACACAGCAGCTGCCGCTGTGAGACATCTGCTACTGGACTTAAATATCATGTAATTAGTAGTGTTGTCTTTTGGGAACCTGTTTGCTTTTCTGGTTCAGTGCTTTTATTTCCAGGCTAAAATCTCCTGGTGACTTCTCTAAACGAGTTGTCTGCAGACTCGGCTTGTCGGGAGGATTTCTGCACTTCTGTTTAACCAAAGGTTCCCACAGCCGATTGTGTTGATCTTTCACTGCAGCCACTGTAGCTTCTGGAAATGATTTTTTTTGGTTTCCCAATGAGATGGGAAAATAAACACACATTTGTAAACAACGCCCTGTCTGGTCCAAGTTTGTTTAAAACTATCGTCCTGATTTCACCAATCTTTCTCCCAAATGTTGTCAGAGCTTCCAGATTTTGTCCTAATCCTTTTTATCTGAGCGATTAAAGACCACAAAGAGTAAACACACGACTCCTCATAATAAGGCGGGGAGGTAGCAGCTCTGCCTCTCTGGTAGCAGAGATTTGTGGCTCAGCTATCTCACTGCATCAAACCCTGTCTAATCCCTGTAGCATGGGATCCCTGCACAGAAAACACACGCTACGCTCCACCGCCCGCTCACGTGCTTCCCTCTGCGAGGCCGAGCTCTATAAATAAGCCCGGGGAGCGGATGTGATGGATCCCAGCCAGGAGCAGCGGCGCTGGGGTCTGTTCGCTGAGGATTCAGCTCCCTGGTGAGCTGTCATATGCCCCAACTCGCCACACCGTGGCTTCCCAAGCTGTCACCCAGTTCTGTCTCAGCATCGTTTCCTCTAGGGGGGGTCAAACAGCAGCAGTGCTACTGTACCGGAACGGGGGGTTAATGTTTTATTCCACACCCATGATTGTTTTGTTTCCAGTTGTGGTTTGCCAGCAGATTCTGGGGCTAAAATGTTCTTTGATTACTAAATAAATACGATTATCACTGCTGCCACTTGCCTTAGTGTTATAAAAACTTGCATTTCATTTAATTAAAGTGACTTCTTTAATTCAATATTTCCCGACTCCTGTCTGTATTTAAAGGGGAGCTCCTCTTATTTTACACATCTAAGTCTGGTTACACATCTTGGGCAGCTCTACTGCACGTTTTATAAGTAGTATGAAGCCTTTAGCGTCTCCAGCTCTCTGATAAATGTCCTCGAGTGATGTCACTTGAGTCAGCGTCGGTTGAAGACTACAAGTTTAAAAAAAAAAACCTCTGTAGCTCCTCATCTCTGCTGCAGGCTCAAGGCTACATGAGCCGCAAGTAAAATAACACACCAGAATCTCCAATCCAACTGTGAGCGGTCAACTTGCATTGTGGGTAATGTAGGCACCAGGTTTTGACAATGAGGAAGAATGCTTTGGTTTTGCTGCAAAGATTTTGGTCCTTTTTTGTTTTTTAAACTGTCCATCGTGAGTTAAATCTTGATTCATGTTTTATGTTACAGTCAAACTGTCAGTGGTTTTATAACAACTAATCATTTTACCACACACTCACAATACAATTGATTTGACCTTTGATGGAGGTCAGTGAAAGGTCATCCTGTGAGCTGTATTATATCACTTGGTTCATCTCCAGTGTCACTCACCCACAGCTGTATAATGAAGCAGAAAGGCCTTAAACTCTCTTTTATCAGTTCAAACACCACTGATCCATCTTTAAATAATATCTTTATTAGATGTTAAGTTTAAGTGATTTCATATATTACACAAATTAACAACGATGGCGTTCCAAATCATAGACTTTGTGTGTTGTGTTTTCACATTTGAAAGCTTCTTGCAGTTTTATTAAAGATAAACTGATTAAATTTTACTGTTATTCAAGTGTCCTATTTTCCCCCCAGCAGTCGTGCTCTTGAATGAATCCAGCTGCACGAAAACCTCAACAACACGCCGATGACGTGCAAACTGAGGAGTGATGAATAATTAACGACATGCAGTGACCCTTTTCTGCTGCAGGGAAGCGCAGAGGACTCTGACCAGCATTAATAATTCTTTTGATAGATTTTGATGAAAGATTGATGCTGATAATAAAGGTGGAGCAGCAAGCAGGATATTACTTAAAGAGACCACCGGCTTCAACTAACAAATAACTGCGATAATATACCACATATTTCTGGGTCACAATAAAATAAGTTTTGAGTCTTTACACCTTTCCAAAAACAACTTCCTGACAACCGCAAAATTTTACGTTTCCTTGTATGTAATCCAAAAGCTCCACTCTTGTTCTTTCCTGAATACACTGATGTGTATGTTGCACATAAAACTACTTCTTCTCCTCTCTCCTATGGCATTCAAATCAAGCTGCACATTTGGATCTATTATTATATTTAAAAGCATTATTTCAGAAAGGTCTTGGATTGCCAGCGTGGCCCTTTTCCATTTTTGGAAAATACAAAAATTTAAAAACTTCCAAGGAAATATTGCGGAAAAAAAAAATATCTCCTTGTTTACAAAAATATGGGTTTAATAAAAACCTACTTTTTGAAGAGGTGTCGGTCCAGCGCTCCGTCAGACGTCGTCTTCACAGTCACCTTCAGCATCTCCATACATTCTTTCAGCCGGGGGTCTCCCGTGCGAAGCCCCGTGGCTTTAAGAGCCTGTAGAGAGAGGAGGGGGAACGTCATGATTAAGGCAGCCTGACAACAAATCAATAAAGCTACGAGCCGTGAACCGAGGCTCCTGAAGAGCCTAACAAGAGGAGTTATCCTGCTCATAATTCAACCAGGGAGAGATCTACAAGCAACAAGGTCGATTCACTGCCTACCTGCTGTTGAATTATCACTCACATTTGTCTACTTACTATAAATCTTACAGAATAAGCCCCTTTTTCCTGTTTTATATTTGTAAATCTTGCAGAAAGTAGTTTGATTTTGCATTTTTTTTTCGATGTTCCTGTGTTATTTTCCCACTTTACTTCTATGCTAAATGACTTTAAAAATATAGTCAATTTACTTAGTTTCCATAAAAGTAGTATTTCTGATACCTCAGTGGGAAGTCACCTGTCAACGTAGCTGCAGCTGTAAACATCTGTCTATACAAACTTTTGCAGTCAGTGGTTTCAATACTCAGCTCGACCTGGAAACTTGTGGGTAAATTATCTGATAAAATAAAAAAAGCCAGCATGTTTGCCTCTATAATGTGTTCAGGATATCATGTCGCTTCACTCCTTAATATCTGGTATTTATAGCAGTTGTTCTGCTGTCAAAGTCTTTGTATGTCATTAAAGCCTCAAACATAAATCCTCAGTGATGTTTCCTGTTCTGAGGACTCACTGTGGTGAATTTGTGCGCAGGGATTTTTTCCTGGCCCTCTGCGATGGTGTAGAAGAGCAGGTCCTCCAGGCTGGGCAGGATGCCTGCCTTCCTTCTCCTGCAGGAAAGAAAAATAAAAACACACAGACAGAAAAAGTGAGAAAAATAGCTCCACAGTGAGGCCCTGCTGTGGTGGAAACATGGAGGGGAAACTGCGGCAGAGGGAGGAGAAAAAAGCTTTTTGACTGCAAGGAGAAGCTGTGAGTAATAACTGTAATACTGCACTGGAAAATATTACATTACACTGACCTTGGTTCAGTATTATAACATGTGGAAAAGACTTGTACTATACATGTATTTCTCCATAGGTTAATATGCTGACATAAGGCCACTGTAATGTAAACTGTTTATTGTCTACTTTGCTAGAACACCAGCCAGGAATGGGTTTAAAAAGCTGATTAACATGTAAGCTAACCAAACAACTCGTTTACATTCTGAATTTAATCCCAAACACTTTGACCCTTTGAGGAATTTATGATTGTGAATTTTGCATTTATTTATCCTGTTTTAGTCTGGGTGAATCCTGGGAACAGTGGAGCAGGACAGCAGCAGCACAAAACAACCAAATATTTCATGACAAACAACACAGTGTGCCGCTGCCTTACAGGCATCTTCGTCCACGCTGTGTGTGAGGTTGCCGTGTCGAATAAAAGACTGGGCCTTAACTGTTGCAGCTGTGACAAGGAAGCTTGCCAACGCCACATTAGTGCCATGTTGTTCAGTGGCTGAGAAACGACCACCAGCCTCCTACTGAATGACAGTACAGTCTGCATTGTGGTTGTTAAAAACCCATGAAATCACGCCCGGAGCAACAAGATCACAACGTCACTGGAGGTCTAATTATTTCTTGTAGAGCTGAGTGAGCAGGGGGAGCTCCGCAAGCATCTCCACAGCTGAACTTTTGACAGCCAATCAGACTCTTGTTCATGAGAAAGACTTCACTTATAAATGTTGTTTAAAGGTTCTGTATGTAACACTTTACATGTATTAACCGTTTTTTAATCGGTTTTTGTTGCCAATGTGTGAACAGATTGTAACATAACTTGAAAAATGAGACCTTTCCCAAATTTCTCGGTTGCCTGTAAAGGACTCGGGACGTTTTTTCCCAGAAAATCCAACGCAACACGTTCTCACTCCCAACTCGTCACATATGGACGCTTGGTCAGGACCCCTTAGTGTCACTTATTACAGCGCTGGTCATGGCGTCATTTTTCAATGTGCAGGGTAGTCCGATAGTCCGAAAGTTACGTACAGAACCTTTAAGGTTTGAGGATTTGTTACTGATACTTTCTGCTTACACTGCTTTCCATTAGCCAAGTTAGCAATCAGAAAAGCAATGCTAAAACAGCAAAAGCTCACAAGACTTTACGTTTGTGAATTCAGCAAGCTCTAGGGCTACCAAAGCTTTTTCGCTATCTTAGTTTAGGGAATATAAACATGTTTTATCCCTTTTTTCCATTTAACAAAATATGTCAAAACTGCTGAAGGCACCAGTGTTTTCCTAAATAAAATATAATGTAAAGTTAGAGACGATTCCTGATTTAGGTCATGAAATATCTGATCAAAGAATATAAAAACAACACTAAGAATCTGACCAAGCACTCAAAAAGTAGTGAGGGTCCCTTTGAGTCCCATGCTAACATGCTCACAAGCCTCTTATTGTGCACGATGGGCACTTTGCATATGATTTTCATAATGATTCAGGTTTCTGTCCCACTGTCGGCTGCCTGCAGACTTTAATCAAGCTCAGACTCATAATTCAACCATACTTTTCCTACATTTTTACATTTCCTGAACCACTGAATGTGTTTCTTTGTGTTGCTGTAATCCTGTCATTTGCTGCTGCAGTAAAGTTTGTTCCCCATGGAGATCACTGAATTAAATAAACATAATCTTTACAGTGTCTGATGAATTTTATTATGTAGTATTACAGCCCGGCTGGTGTTCTAAGCAGCGCTTCCACACCAAGTTGTCTCTGCGAGGAAAGTTAGTAGCGTGTCAGGATGCAGACAGCTCACAGCAGGCTCTCTGCTATGATTCATATCAACACCAAATTGGATTTGTGCAAAGCTCTGGGTGCCCAGGCGCACTCTGTCCTGCAATGCATCATGGGGCACTGGCCTGTGTGCTAGGAGAGGATGTCTGAAGGTAAAGCTTTAGTTGGCAGGTGGCTCCTCGCAGCAGCCAACCAGATATAAAGCTGAGTTTGCACCCTTGGAGACATGAGAGCAGAAATCTACCAGTTGTTCATGTCAGACTCAGCGTTAACAGGGTTTCCTCTGGATTTATTCGGTAGCAGTGAGCTGTCAGGGAATTATAACCCCTAAAAATAAAACAGCAACAACATTTTTAGATGTGTAAGTGCTAAAATTAAGATACTGGAACATTAAAACACCAGTTATTCTATGTTTTACATCTTAATGTCAACAAATCCCATGAACAGACCAAAACCATCAATGTGTTTTTTACTTTCTGACTTCCTGTCTGTGGCTCTCAGCTCCGAGCTCATTGGTTCTAACTGAAGACATAAGTCTTTAAAAACAGGTCTAGAGCTGCAACGATTAGTCGATTAATCGATTAGTTGTCAACTATCAAATCGATTGATTGTCTTGAGTCATTTTTAAAGAAAAAGTGTCCAAATTCTCTGATTTCAGCTTCTCCAATGTGAATATTTTCTGGTTTCTTTAGTCCTCTATGACAGTAAACTGAATATCTTTAGGTTATAATAATTTCATTTCTTTTAAAAAGGCTCAGTAATTTCCTAAAACAGCTGCTCACTGAACGTTTTAGCGAATGTTACAGAAGAAAATAGTGCATTTGTTGGGGACTATTTTCAGCGGTGGATAAATCCACATTTTGAGCTCTAGTGAATATTTCGAGTGGGACTGAGTCAAAATAAACTGATCTTTTCATTGGATTCATTGACAACAAGAAAAATATAGAATTAGACCAGCCTTATCTTTTAGAAAAAAATCTAAATTAATGTGTTTTAAACCCACCAACTTGCACTACAACTACAAGTTTTCTAAAACAACTTCTCCTGCAGAATAATACAGAGGAAACACCGGGACCAAGTCTTTGACCCGTCACTTAGACGTCATTATCTACACTGGCAGTTCCACTCAGAGTCAGAAGTCAGAAAATTGTAATTCAAACAACATAAATTCTTGGCGGGCTGTATTAAACTGTAATTTATTAAACTTCTATGTGTTGTTTGGAGGATTATACACTGTATGTTAACAGTGCTACTGTGCTAAATTGAAATTCTGACTTTCTCCAAGCAGGAAATCTGAATTCTTGACTTTCCAACTCGTGTGTGGAACGCAGCATTATTAGTTAAAACTAATCCTCATGCACTCCGGATAATCATGTTGTTGCGTCCTTATAGAACCTGCAACTTTTTCATGGCTTGTTGTTGTGCTCTGACCTCATTAATGAAGGTTGATGCCTGCTGGTGAGGAAGGAATACACATCAGAGAGTGTGTGTGGAGGGAGGGAGGGAGAGAGGGAGGGATGGAGGGAGGGAGGTGAGGTAGAAGGGAGGGGATTCAAGCGCAGCCGCTGGGAGGAAGTGAGGTAATTTCAAGGTAAAAGCGGTTGTCGGCTTTCTGCAGAAAACCTCTACTTCTACTGGAAAACACATTAAAAAAAACACTAAAAACTAAAATGAAAAATAGAAACATACTTACAAATGCAAAGCAAGCAGATCAACAACAGGGAGAGAGTGTGCAGAGGGAATAATACTGAATTAGTAACAGTGAAAATGGCATTTACAGTGTGAACAGAAGACCATAACAACAATGAGCATTAATGTAAAACTGACAAAAAGAACAAAATGTACACACATATTCAGATTATTCACTTAAGTTTAAGTGCTGTGTTTAAATATACACACTAATATGAATCCTGGCATCTTTCATAGCTGCTGTCAGGACAACAAATTAACAAGAAAAACAGATTAATGAATGGAAAGCAGACAAAAAAATCACATTATTTCATCAATCAAAGAATCACAATATGCACTTTTCACACAGAAATTGCAGTAATGGAGGATTATTATGAAACCTAAGTTATAATTATTATTCCGAGTTGTTGCAGTAACATTAAAATGAAGGAAAAACTGATGCAGAGTCCTGATTAATTCATTATCTCATTCCAACCACCCAGTGACACCCACTCACCCTTACAGTGAACATTACAGCGATCTGGTATGAGACAGTATTGAAGTAAGAGGCTGTAAGTAACATTCTTGTTTAGTTAATGAGGCCTGTGAGAGATTTCCTCACCGCCGGGTTAGAGGTGGCCGCTGGAACATCTGGACGGGGCTGGATCGCCTCATTAATCTACCTCGGCGTCTCTCATTAGCGCTCTTGCTTCGCTCTCCGTGTGTTTTTTAAAGGTCAGCTGTGATTCAACACACACAGTTCGTCCAGAAAGGTGAAAACAACTGAGCTGCACATGAAGGCTTCAGAGTTTTACCTCTGTGTCTCCATCATAGAGTTTCCGATATTAAGCGTATAATCTCTACAAGATCATTATAAGAATATCTCAATCAATTAAGTAACATAACTCCAGTGTCTACTACATGAACAAGAGATTTACTCTTCCTCTGTCACAACACATTATTAACCGTACTGCTATCCACGCCACGTTACGCCGACAGTGTCAGCGCAGTCACGCACTACAGTACGTATCCACGCCTCATACGGTCATTTGCCCTCCTAACTACCCTCCACTCCTCTGTTGTATTTTTTAAACATGTTGGGACGGAGGGAGGGTCCTTACAGAATTTGTGGGTGTACTTACTCTTTAAATATTCTGGCTGGGAGGAGCCAGGCAGAAATGGAGGGTGTACATAGCCTTTAAGGGCAGTGTTTTTTGAGCGTTTTTGACATGTTTCTTACAGCTGTTTAAAACCATGTAAATCTCATGTTGTCTACATGTGTTTAACTAATTAACTGTATCTATTATGATTGGCCTCTAACGCGTATGTACAGCTGCAGGGGTAAGAATCAATAACAGCTGTTTTCTTCCTGTGATCTCCTCATGTAATCTACTTGAAAACCAGTTTGTCCACTGAGCAGATCAATAGTTTGGGTGTTGTTTCACTGGTGAAGGCGCTGTGGCCGGAGCAGCATCCCAGTATAGCTGCTGCTGACCGGACAGCTGGTCCTGAGGACAGTGACAGCTGAGTGGAGGTCAGAGTCGGTGTGGACTGAGTACTTAAACCCCACTGACGTCTCCTATCTGGTGTGAATTTGAGGTTAAAAAGTTAAATTTGTTTACAGCTGAGAAGATTAGTCAATTAATCAATTAGTCGGTTGACAGAAAATGTATTTATTTCAGCCATATTTTTAAGAAAAATGCCAAATATTCTTTTCTTTCAGCCTCTCAGATGTGATGATTTGCTGCGTTTCTCTTTTTTATGTCATTTTAAAGTGAAAATCTTCCAGTTTTGGACAAAACAAGACATTTTAAGAAGTCACCTGGGACTCTTCATCAAGCGATGATGGCCATTTCTCCTTTTTTCTGACATTTTAAAGACAAAAGTATAATTGTCAGGGAGTTGTCAAATTAACTTCCAAGAGTATCAGTACAGAGGCAGAGTATCAATAATGTAAATAATGATTTATAACCAACCTAGACGTCCCACTCAGCCAACTATAGATCATTTTTAAGTCGCTGCCAGAGATGCTCTCATTGACGAGCCGATGTGTGTCTGGATAGAGTCGTCTGTAGTGTCTGCTGTGTTTATTCGACCCGATCGATGGTGCTGGTTTCCCTGCCTCACAGATGTCATGACAAATTGGCATGGAGGGTGGAGGCAGACGCTGAAGCATTGAGAGGCGGCGCTGCACAAATCAATCTGAGCGAGTGACTCATCTGCTCCTGGAGGCCCTGACAACTGCCGGGCAGCACGCCAGCATCAAGGCTTTGGTGCAAAAACCGTGGAAAAATGATGTGGGCGGGATAAGCTCCCCTGCATTACAAACATTTTTAACCCCTTGTTAGCCGGAGCACAGCCTCAGGACCCTCATAACCAGACTGGAGTCGAGGCCGAGCACCATCGGGGCCCCTGGGACTTCAAACACCCGCCTTGGATATTATATTAACGGATTTATTCATGTTGTAGTGGCCTGATTCACTGACTTCTAACTCTGGTTATGCTTTATGTCTACCAAAGTCTGGTGGGTGGGTCACCCTGAATAAGATGAGCGAGTGACCAACATTAATGCTGCCACTGATTATTTTCACCATAAATTAATCTCATTTATTTGGATCATTAGTCGATTAGTAGTTTAGTCTATAAAATGTCAGAATATTTATTAAAAGTGTCCATAACAATCTCCCTGAGCCCTTAATAATGTCTTTGTCGCTACAAGTGCACTTTAAGCTGCTAAGCCCCCAATCTCATTCCCTCATACGCAACTTCTCTGTTTAATTTTTCAGTGCAGCTTCTTTATTTGTGACTATTTTAGTCTCAATACACTTATAGTTACTATTTATGTTGGTGTACATGGTATTTAGTACATTTTATTTAGTTTTTTTCCATGCTTCATTTGTATTTAGTAGGTGTTCACAGTGTATTTAATATTGTAGTAATTTAAAGTTACATATCTGCATCTGTGACACTTCAATTTCCCTGTGTGGGATCAGTAAAGTTTATTATATCTTATCTTTAAGCTGCAGCTAACAATTATATTCATTATCAATTAATCTGACAGTTATTTTTTTTAGATTAATCGATCATTTTGATGTATTAATGTCAGAAAATACCCATCAAAATGTCCCAGAGACCAAAGTGACATCATTAAATTACTTGTTTTGTCCAACCAACAGTCCAAAGCCCAAAAGATACTCAATTTACTTTCATAGAGGATTAAGAAAACCTGTAAATATTCACAACTGAGAAGTCAGAACATGAGAATTTTTGGCACTTTTGCTTAAAATAATGACTGAACATTATGAAAACACCCTCTGAAGGGATACAGGCTGGTGTGGTGGCTGATATTACATCTGCTTTGAATGTTAAAAGGAAGAAAATATGTTTAGAATAGCAGCAGATTAATGCTGTTGATTGACTTCTTGTTCCAGCTCTACTTATCTTATCAAATGTCTTTTTTTGCCCAAAATAACAGTCCAAAACCCAAAAACAAATTAATTAACTGTGATATGAATCAGAGAAAAGTAGCAAATCGTCACATTTAAGAATCTATAGTCAGGAAATATTTGGCATTTTGGCTTCATAAATGATTTAAAGGAATAATTAATTATCAAAATAACTGCAGATTCATTCTCAGTCAATCGACTAATCCAAAATGTTTCAGCAGTGGCCAAAGTAAAGTAGTCCAAAACCTGAATACATAAAAACTTAGAAAAGCAGCAAATCCTCAGATTAGAGAAGCTGGAACTAGACAATATTTGGCATTTTTACTTGATAAACATGATACATTGATTTTCAAACCCCTTCAACCTTCCTCATTCAAGCCAGAAGACCGCATGCCAAAGCAGCGTTTCTTAAAGTCCACATGATCACATGACTCGGCGCCCCTTTAAGCTGCCTTAAAATCTGGTAATGAATAGCCAACGTGTTCCTCAACAGCAGTCAAAGTGTTGCTCTGCTTACTCACTGTGCTTCATTTGAGGATTTCTCAAACGCTAATCTGTACTGTGGATATTTCACTGAAACTGAAATTAGCCTCCAGGGGAAACAAGATGTTGGTGACTGCCTAAACATGGCCGACAGCTTAAGCAAATTGTCCGTGAATGGAAACAAATGGGACAACGCCGGCCTGCGGGGGCAATGAGGCATTTTATTACCATGGAAACTCTCTGAAGGGAGGATACAGGCTGGTGTGGTGGCGGGTATCACAGCTGCTTTCAATGTTAAAGGCAAGAAAAACTATTATGGAGACTTCATTTTCAACTGACATGTTTTTTTGGACTTATTTCTTAAAATAAATACCTGTCTGCCAACCAGGATTTTCTTCCTCTGATTCTCTCTGAACATATCACCAAACACTGTCCAAAATATCATTAATAATCAGGTTATTGAATACGAAAAATGTCAGAAATCTACAGATTCATTAGTGTTGAAGAAGATGAAGCAGGTCTTCAGTCAACACTCCAGTGTTTGCGGAGGGAAAGAGGAAGCGTCCGATCATATTCCAGCCAGATTTACATCTCATTAAATTAACACACGTCAGACTGAATGCTGCTGGAATACAAATGCCACCACAGACCAACCAGGGCCCTTTACATTATCAATAACCTGTAGCACCTGTCAGTGGAGTATTGGGTATTTGGTAGCAACTGTCTTGTAAATATTGAGATTCTTTCAGCCAAACGTCTGGCTGTTAAGGAGGATTTTAAGTGGCCAATATGAATATTGCACAGAAAGTCATTTTTTGTAGACAGAAACAAGCAATCAGTGCCGAAATGATTAGTCAATTCATCAGTTTCTCAGGCAAAAAACGCAGAATATTCTTTGGTCCCAGCTTCTCAAATGTGAGGATTTGCTGCTTTTCTTTGTCTTATATGAGAGCCAACTGGATATTTTGGGGTTTTGGACTGTTGGTCAGATAAAATGAGCAACCTGAAGATGTCATCTTGTGCATTTTTCACTATTTTCTGACATTTTATGGACAAGACAAGAAAATAATTGGCAGATTCATTAACTTAAACATCGTAATGTGTTAACTGATGGTACAACGACTAGGACAGGATCAAGTTATCAGTTTGTTCCTGCAGAGTTTTTCTCCAGTTTTGTTCATCAAGTACTTATTGAGTTATAATCAAAATCATAAAAATACCATATTTGCTTGTTTTTGAGATTGCCGGTCAGAAATTTGAAGACATTCCTTTGGTTTTCTGTAACATGAGAGGTATTTGTCATCATTTTGAAGACAAGAGCTCATCTGTACTTAAAGATTTCCAACAACAAATTATACCCTGAGCCTTGTGATGAAAGTGGATGACCGGTGCACTGCTCCATCCCCTGAAATGTTTTTAACTCTATCTGTACTGTACTTTACATTTCTGACTCTAAACTCGTCATCTTTCTGGACAGATGTAGACAAGGTGACATCATGTCCAGACATTTCCAATTGGTCCCACAGAGTGTGAAAGCAGAAAATGTTTCAGCGATTTAAATAAATTTCATGTCAGCCTCTTTAGAATCAAGAGCACCAACGTTCAACACTCAAAGTTTAGATTTTATACACTGTAGGGGGCAAAGCAGCGACACTGCAGTTTGGGATTTGATCCTTCTGGGAAATGTAGAACGTTACTAACACTTGATGCAGCACTTTGCTGTAAAAGGCTGCACAAACATTTCCAAAGCCAAAAACAAGCGGATCATCGTCTTAATTGATGTCAGTGGGTTTTAAGTGGAATCAGGGAGGCCTTATCAACCTGTGGTGGTGATATTGTGGTGTTTTTGGTCATTAAATGCTTTTAACCTGAGGACTCTCATCCTCACTTCTCCACCACTAATTTACCTTGTTGAACAATCACCTCTGCCAGACACTCAATTGCAGCCTTATCTGCTCGACTAACAACAAGTCATCAGTGATAATGGCACTTAAATGCACTTAAATGTCAATAATGGTCTGTAGTTCATCCTCAGACATGTGTATTGTTACAAAAAGAGCCAAAAATGTGTTCATAATTAGGGGAATATTAGCTGATTGTGTGTTTGATAGTTGATTATAGGGCTGCATCTAACGATTATTCTTGTTATCAATTAATCGGGCGATTATTTTCTCAATAGGTTGTTTGCATATGACGTCACGTCACTGCGTTGCTGTAGCGACAATTGCATGGGGGTCAGGAAGTGACTTTCTACAAAGGGAGCACTATCACAAGCTCTCAAAATGCCAAAGGTTTGTTGTTTATGGTTGCTCAAATCGATCAAACCGAGAAACCACAAGGAGATTTTATCGAGTACCAAAAGTTGTTATTCTCAAGGGGGAAAATGCAAGAAACTGACTGAAAAACAGCGGTAAAAATGGCTTGCAAACCTTCGTCTGCTTTCGGGAGGAGCGGAGTCGGATAATGCTCATGTGTACAGTGACCATTTCGTCAAAGGTAAAGTAACTTAACATCGTCTAAACTTGCTCAGTACGGACTTTCCTCCATCTCGTCCATTCTGCTTTTCACTTCCTGACCCCCATCTGGATTTTGCGTGTCATCAGAATCATGTGACTGCAAACAACCTAATAATCGATTACTCGTTTGGTCAATAAAACATTAGGAAACAGTGAAAAATGCCCATCACAATATGTGATGACCTCATAAAATGTCTTGGTTTGGTTTACTCAATTTATTATAATGCAAGACCAAGAAAAGTGGCAAAGTTTCACATCTGAGAACCTGGAACAATCAAATTTTTGCTGGAAAAATAACTAAAACGATTAGTCGATTAGTTTTCTGTCGATCAATTAATCAACTAATCGTTGCAGCTCTACTCGATTATCTAAATAATTTATTAGATTAAAGTGCAATTTGCTGGTTTCAGCCTTGCCAATGCGCAGAGTTGCTCAACTTATGTCATTATGAATGTAAATCTCTGGGGCTGTTGATGAGACCAGGTAAATAACCTTAATAACTGATGATAAATACATTACATAAATACAAAAACAAATATATTGTAAGTTGCATTCCCGGATTCAATGACTGACCTTCATTAGACATTGAGTCGAGGCTCGGTCTGTCTGCAGGATGCACAGCAGACACAGATTGTATTTGTTGTAGCTATAATGTCCTTTTCAAAGAGAAAGAGGAGCTGGTAGCAGCTTAATGCCTCAGTGAGTTTAACCTGCTGGGCTGGAGATGAAAGCTGTGGCTTCTGGCTGCTGCTGGTCACGATATCTGCCTGGCTGCATGCTCCCATTTTCGGACATATCATAATTTCAGGTGCTTATTGACCTTTTTCCTGCAGAGAATCAGATCTCTTTCTCTTACAGGGAGTCAATAACATTAAAAGGTCATTCAGAACAGGAATAACGTGTCCGATAATGGATCTCGCTGCTCTTTCAGCTGCTTAACAATCATGCCCAGGTTGGGAGCTGTTCACCGGTCATTCCGTACTGACCCCCGCGGGTGAGCGCAGTGTCACCGGTCGCTTCTGGCCATCTTCCCCCGCCACTACAGCCCTGACAAGCCTGGTAAGCTTAAACCCCCTTTAGCTACCCATTAGCTGGCTGGCTCAGAACAGCGTCTGAGCTAGCTAGTTAACACCTAGAAGATCCTCAATGCTGAACTGCGTTGTAAAGATCTACTACTTAAAATAACCCTTGCTTATACATGTAAGACATACAACACAATCAAAATATTTTAATCATAACATAATCATAGGAGCCCATTCTTTAATTCGGAATCCATTCTGCATGTAAATATACACTTATTTTAATAAAAAATAAACCTTAAGGAATGGTTCCCAGGTGCCATCACAGTCCCCCATCACCGAATCGCTACATTAAATTATCAGTTTTTTCTATTAGGTTTGGCCTACCGTACTGAACCCCCATGGGTGAGCGTAGTATCACCGGTCGCTTCTGGCTATCTTCCCCTCTAGTTAACAGTTAGCTCCCTTTGCGTGATGCGCTTGAAGACCCTCACTGCTGAACTACGTTGTAAAGATCTACTACTTAAACTAGGCCTTGATTTTAACTGTAAGACATACAACACAATGAGCCATTTTAATCATAAAGTTCATGTTTAAGAGGCATTCTTTAATTCGGCATCTATCCTGTATGTAAATATAGACGTATTTCACTAAAAAAACCACATTTTGAGGAATGGTTCCCAGGTGCCATCACAGTCCTCCATCACCGAATCGCGACATTAAATTGAACGTTTTTTCTATGAAGTTTGGCCTACCGTGGAGCTAGCGGCTAGCCTCTCCCCACAGACCGGGGCTACTCACTTCTCTGCTGAAGAGTCCTTGGCGGCTTCATTGTGGCCGTCACCTTTGGAGCAAAAGCCTCTCACGCCGTGCCTTCTGGCGAAGTGCTGCGGGGCTCTCCACCCGGAAAAAGCCCTCCCTCTGCCCGGCGTCCTCCCATCCAAACTGACGGTGCTGAAGCAGGCGGGGGTCGCAGGTGCCGCTTTAACACCAGCTCTACCTGTCAACGGACGCTTCAGCTGGGTTTGAAATAACTCCTTGAGCGCTACCGTGGACCGAAAATGTAACATTTCAATCCCGTCGAGAAGAGTATCTGGCTGGTGTAACTACGGAAGAACCGAGTGAGGAAAACCGGACAGTTCCTAACGAGCTTCCCCGGTCGAGTAACGGTTTTCCCGGTGACTCAACAACAGGAAAAATTCCTCACTGGGATACAACCTACCCTTCACGCCGCGAGAGTTTTGATTGGTGTATCTTACCGCACATCTGCACCTGATTGGCTAAGCGGGCTGTCAATCATCAGAACTGTTTTGCTCTGGTGTGGGTCGTGTTTTTGATCATTTATCTTCATCACTTTCCACAGTTAGTGAACATTTTATAATGATTATGGACATATACTTACTTTTATAATGTTTTTAAGTAGAGTTTCCTTCTTTATAACAATTTATATAAGACATACAAGACACAAAGCAATCATATATTAGAGTTTAGGGAGGAAACATCATAGAAAACTACCATCAATACTGACTGAGCTCCAATTAAGTACTATAATTATATTATAATGGATGGAAAATGCAGTAAAATACAATGATTACCGGAAATATACTTATATTTATGGGCTATTACAGTAAAAAATCCCTTAAAGTTGAATAGTAGGCTGTAATACCTCATGCACACTGCACTGTAAGTTCCTGAATTACTATTATATCCACTTTTGGGGGCTATGACACAAAGTGTGTGCCTCTAAGCCAGGTAAATATATGTATTTATAAGCTATGGGGGTAGATATTTGTAACCCAACTTCTGTCTCAATTCTTTCTGAATTTATACATATATATATATTTTCTACAGTATATGTATATTAATGTTCTATTATTGGGAATGCACTTGGTTTTCCTTCCTTATAACAGTTTATATAAGACAATCACATATTAGAGTTTAGAGATAGAAAAGTACCATCACTACTGACTGCACTACAATTAAGTACTACAATCATATTATAATGGATGGAAAATGCAGTAAAATACAATGATTAGCAGAAATATACTCGTGTTTATGGGCTATTACGGTAAAAGACCCTTTAAAAATACTCTTCAAGTTGAATAGTAGGCTGTAATAACTCGTGCACACTGCACTGTAAGTTCCTAAA
>NTHP01000339.1:74744-101542 GCA_003416845.1 Oplegnathus fasciatus
GTGCTTCTCCCTACACCTGCACTTATTGGTTTTCTTTTGCTTCTTTTGTAGGTTTCTTACATGGGCCTCTGTTGTCAAGGCATCTTTGTATTTCACTACGTGTCAAACCTAATTTAAAAATGGTTAAAAATAAACATCCAGCTGTCCACATATGACCGCTCAGTCTGAATAAGTTCAAATGGAAATTTAAGGAAAAGCTTTAAGAGCCACTTAAGAGGATTTTCATCCCTGAAACTTTGATTTCAACAAGATGCTGCAGTCACAGAGCATGTTTTAATGTAGAGATGTACCACAGAAACACTTTAAGTCTTTATAATATTTGAGTGATATAAGAAATAAAGAGCCTTAACGTCAGTATAAAGCACACACACACTAGATGTCTTGTCCTGGTGTGACACCGTTTGAATTATTTTGGTACTGCACGAATTCAGACTGCGGTTTCCTCAGCAGATGGCGTCTCTGTCCTTAATAAAATAGTTACAGCACCATCTTCTGGTTGGAGATTATTTTAGATTAGTCCACAGGCAACAGCAACACACTGACAATGAGCCAATAATAGATCACAAAAAGAATCTCAGCCCCTAAAAAACAGGCAGTGATCAGTTATAACTTAGTGTTTTAAGACACAGCAGCTTTGTTTTTCTCTCTGGATTTGTTTCTGGGAACCATGTGCAGAAAAGTTGTGATAAATCTGAGTTTTATTGTTATTATATGCTATGTTTAAATTGACAAATTACACATGCAAAATTAAAAGAAGAACCATTTCTTAAACAACTCATAAACTGTGTCGAATTCATTTTCTGTTGGCCAATGAAACAGATTCTAACTTGAAGGCTTTGATGTGTTTTTCTACTGTAAAAGACCTGAGTCAGGCAGCATTTTAATGTTTGTTTTGACCTCTTTCGTGGCCTTGGTGGGTGGTGTTTGACACCCAGTATGAAATAGTGACCTACAAAAGAGATTACTCACTGGAAAGAATTTTGTAAGTTCAGTTTACTTTTCTGTGGCTCCCAACTTTTATCTGATTTTATCTGAATCTCGGTAAACTCCACCCACCTGGAGCTCCAAGTAGGATAAAACAAACACATTCATGCTGACTAATAATGCCTCACTTGGAACATGAAACATTCATGAATTTGGCTTGAATGCACTGGAAGAAACCCAAACTCTGTGGCTCACGTTTCCATGTGATCAGGTCTAGAGTTAAAGGGGAATTCCAACAAAATTTTCTCGTAGGTTGTTATTTTACAGTTGATCCACATTTTTTGTAAAAAAAATCCCTTTTTTCAGTCGCTGAATGAGTCCTGGGCTTCAGACGCAACCTAACCCAGATTATGAGCCTGGTTGTTGCTACATTATATGGCCAAAAGTGTGTGGACGAAGCATGTGGTCCATAAAGAAATGGTTTTCCCAGTTTGGTGTGGAAGAACTTGACTGGTCTGCACCTCAACCCCATTTACTGATCACCTGATCACCTCACTGATGCTCTTGTGGCTGTATGGGAGCAAATCTAGGTTAAAAACTTGGGTTTTCTGTGAAAAATGTGGGTGTATTTTTGATTCAGGCCTTAGGTTTGATATTTATATCAACAGGGTCATCCTGTCCTGTTTTCATCATCTCATCAAATCACTATCTTCTTTTAAATGGCTTCCTAAAACTCATTTTTATCTGTAAGCCTATGAATAATCTTTACATCTTTTATGCTTAACATCTTATTTTGTTTGAGTTTGTTTTGCTGGTTTCTGTCTCGTTGATTCCTTTATCTTTGTTATTTTAAGGCTCGATAGCAACTAAATTAACAGGAGCCTTGTTTATGTAAGCAAAGCATTTCCTCGACCATTGGGAGCTTCTAAAAATAAGACTGTGCAATCTGTCGCATTCAATCTGCATTTAAAACAATGACTGACTGACTGCTGTACTTTGGGTTTAGCAACAATTCAAACTACAGCAGCTGTCAAACGCTGAAATCGACCAACATTCGCAGAAGCACATGCAAGCATTATGTACATGATGGTCAGTGTGTTTCTGGTGTTGTTGTGTCTGCAAACATTTGGACCAGCTCACCAGATGTCTCTGAATCTAACAGGTGTAAAAACTTTTTATTAAAGAGAACACAAAGAGAAGAGTGAATGTATTTGATGTTTTAGAAAATGTACTATTTGTATAATGTGTAAAAGACACAACAACTAAATCCCTCCTACAGTAACGTCCATTTAGACGCCACTATGTAAACTTTTTGTTAGCATATTTGTAGTTTGTTTTACTTTATTGTGAGTTTTTGTGCTAAATTGATTTTTCTTTCCTCACTTTCATGTATAGTCACAATATGCATGCTTTGTTTTGCTGATTTGGAGTCTGCAAAGAGACACAGACGCATGGATAGTGATCTCCATTTCCACCTTATGCTTAAAACTATATATTTTTTAATTTATGTAAGCCTTTTCTATTCAGTTATTTTGTCCCTTAACTGGCCATACTTGTTATTTCTCAAGAGTCTGTCTTGAGAGACTTAATGTTGGTGTGAAAACTGCCACTTTTTCAAACTAACAGCAGCTCTCAAAGTTTAATTTTGTGCAGAAATCCCCCACGAGCAGCTGCATTTTCACTGCATGCAGCAGTAAACCAGAAAACAAAGGAAGGAAGGAAGGGAGACAAACAAGACGATCCCTAACGAAGCTGCAGGGAGGAGAGGCGATAATTCACCAACACCCACACCTTCTCAAAAGCAGTCAGCTTCCTGCTCCTTTCAAAATGAGGGTGATGGGTGCGCTCGGCAGATCCCTCCCACGCTGCTTAGCGGCTGGCTTCCGCCCACCGCCCGTGGAGCCGCCCACCTCCAGCCGTTGCCAAGGCAACACATCATCATCATCAGTGACTTGCACTGGAGGAGGAGGAGGAGGAGGAGGACAGGGAGGGGAGGGCCGAGCAGGGCTGCCACTGTGAACGGCAACCAGCATGGGTGTTCATGAGCTGAGCTATTCTCCAGAGAAAATCTGTCTATGTATGTGTGTGAGAGAGAAGGAGGGGGGAGGGCGAGAGAGGGATGGAGGGAGTGGAGAGAGAGAGAGGGATGATGGGAGGTATGTGAAAAGGACCTGCGTCAGAGTGAGTCATCAGCCAGTTTCACAATGTGTTGATGTGACGCTGATGCAAATGGCCTGCGCAGGGATTCATCTCAGCAAAAAAAGAAGAAGAAAACAAACAGAAGACAGAGAAGCTCCTTTAAAGGAAGCCGAACCGTCCTTTGAGTGTTTTCACCACTTTCATCCCATCACTGCCTGGGTCTCCTTCTACCTGTCTTTGCTTGGATTACCAGGCACTTTTGCTCTTTTCCAGCTCCTCCCTGCTTTGCATTCACACATTCACGCTGGGAAAAAGCTTCCCTGCCTTGCTCAAAGGCACCTTCAAAGCTGCTGCTGGAGGATCACATTTTCCAGCCAGGATTCAGTTAAACTCCACCAGCTCCTCCCTGTAGCTGGAAACTAATATATAATTTACCAAAACATTATTATCACTACATTATAGTGTTGCAAAGACTATAACCTATTATCACAGCACTACAGTGAGTACACTGTACTTGATATTCTGGCTGCAAAAGACAACAACAGCAGCTGCATAACCGTTTGAGTGCTAAAGTTAATTTTTGACAGTAGTTTGACAGGATAATCTTGACTTAAGGTCCCTTACTTTTTTTCTGAAAGCTCCAGAAAAAGCGAGTAAGGGAACTTCAAGGTGAGATTTTGTCAAGCTACTTACAGCTAGCATATAAAGATGAAACTTTTTGTTTTAATCCTGAGTCATCCTGTTCTTCTTTTTGTCAGCTGCCTAAATATTAGATTAGATATAGGAAATTTGAAAATGTGTTGTTGGCTGTGTGGCTAACTCATATGTATCCTGTGAACATTTACAAGCTGTGCTGGATCAACTGTGGCTAAATGTCAGCTGTGTTCTGGCACCAGGCAACCAATTATATACTATAAACTATAACTATAAATATAAACCCATAAATGGCTGCCAGATTTGGGTTGGTTTTGTGTGGATTCAAGCCAATTTGGATTGAGAATTAGCTCCAGTTAGCAGCCTTCAAGCTAGATTTGGGTGGGAGCATATCTAGGTTCCCAGCGCCCTATGTTCCCAAGGTCCTATGTTCCCAGGGTCCTAAGTTCCCAAGGTCCTACGTTCCCAGGGTGCTATGTTCCCAGGGTCCTATGTTCCCAAGGTCCTATGTTCCCAGGGTCCTATGTTCCCAAGGTCCTACGTTCCCAGGGTCCTATGTTCCCAAGGTCCTATGTTCCCAGGGCCCTAAGTTCCCAAGGTCCTACGTTCCCAGGGTGCTACGTTCCCAGGGTCCTATGTTCCCAAGGTCCTATGTTCCCAGGGTCCTATGTTCCCAAGGTCCTACGTTCCCAGGGTGCTATGTTCCCAGGGTCCTAAGTTCCCAAGGTCCTACGTTCCCAGGGTGCTATGTTCCCAGGGTCCTATGTTCCCAGGGTCCTATGTTCCCAGGGTCCTAACTTCCCAATGTCCTATGTTCCCAGGGTCCTATGTTCCCAGGGTGCTATGTTCCCAGGGTCCTATGTTCCCAGGGTCCTAACTTCCCAATGTCCTATGTTCCCAGGGTCCTAACTTCCCATGTTCTATGTTCCCAGGGTCCTAAGTTCCCAATGTCCTATGTTCCCAGGGTCCTAAGTTCCCAATGTTCTATGTTCCCAGGGTCCTAAGTTCCCAGTGTCCTATGTTCCCCAGTTCAATATTCTGTTAACACACATCAGCCCTCCTGTTGTGTTCAGGTCAAATAACCTAATCCTAATCAGACTCCTAACCCCTTACCTTAGACTGCATTCTTTTAAACCTAACCCCAACCTCCCCCCTGACCCTAACCCTGGGAACACAGAACCCTGGGAGAGCATATATGTAGAACTGGGGAACATAGGACCCTGGGAACATAGGACCCACAGGACCCTGGGAACATAGGGCCATGGGAACATAGGAATGACCCCCTTTGGGCCATTGTTGGCACCCAGAACTGAACAAAAATACTTAAGGCCATTTGAGAATTAGTCCAGTAACTGGGAATGCTGGATTTATGTCGCTGTTTATACATCCATAATGAATTAAATACAATTACAATTAACTCATATTTTCACATATCTCATGAAAAATTTACAAGCCCACTCAAGCTAACTGTGGCTAACACCAAACATAGCTTTGGGCCAGTGTCAGCACGCAGAATTAGAGTCTGGCTCCTAACATTTGAGCTATTTTAGCCATTTTAGCTGTTTTAAACATCTTTAAATACAATTATTGAACATTTAGCTTCATATAGCTCCAACAAATTCTTATTTTTAATGTTAAATTAATGTTAAAATTAAGTTAGTTAAAATGTTAGAGTACTAGCTATCTTCCAGAGAAGCAGAGATGATTCTGGTATGAATCTTGGTTTCAAAAATCCGGTATCAATTGGGTTATAGTAGTTAACAGTCATATTACCATGCCAACACAAATACTCACGATAAACCACAGGTTCAAACTGGATTTAGATGACATTGATCACAGAACGCACTTCACAATAGAGTTCAAAAAAATAAAGTTTAATGTTTATGTGCTGTATAACAAATAAAATATATTAGTGTTTAAAAAACAGGTGCATAACTAGGTGAAGCCTAATCTATCACTTTACAACAAACAGTGAGGAGAACAGTGATCAGTGAGACGGCAGGTCAGACATGCGCTACTCTCTGAAACATCGTACAACAGTCACGCTAACTAGGCCAGTGTTTGAGCCAATCGGGCTGGACACAAAAGATGTTTTGTCTCCGAACCACGATGGCTTTATCTCCCAGAATTCACTACCTAGTTTAGCTTTAGCGAACTAGATTTTTACAACAGATCACGACTCCAAATCCTCGCCAGTTTCTTGCCATGGTGGCTTCTTGAAACAAAACAACCTCATGGATTTTCGTGAAAACAACACAATGTCTTTAAATACAAATACAGTGCCCTGCGCACTAAAAGTGAGACAACACAAACATTTCCCAAGTTGTAGGTGAATTCCCACCCTGAAGTTCATGACAGACATACAGTTACTGAGCACATAACAAAATGATGGACCCATATAGTATGCAAATAGACTTATTACTTACATAAATATTGCATTGGTCTGTCATTACGCTGAGTGAGACTAAACTATCTGCAGGGAGTAGGGGGAAAGGAGTTAGACCAAATTGTCTGGACGTTATTATCATTGTGGACCAAACAGACGTATTTACACAGTGTGGCGAACACATAAAAACACAGTGAACACTTATTTGTTATGCATTTACCTCTAAACAGCAAAAACACATCTTTGAAATATGCACTGATGGCCATCACAGGTGGATTAAACACTGTTAAGAGCTAAGGCTAATCAACATTATCATCATGTAAAGCATGTTTTTATATACCAGACACTTTCACACTGTTGTATTTTTTCCTCAATGACACTTAAGTTTTCTTTTTTTGTTTTTGCTCTACATACATAAACACTGTATTGACACCAAAAATCTACAGCAAAGTTACACTTGACAAAGGAAAACCCTGGTTGAGAGATTAGGCTAGCACTATTTGTTATCACGGTACTATTTACAGACCCCAGGCTGCTGCTCCGCAAAGAACAGCAATAAACATGAATTTTGCTTTTTGCTGCTGTTGTTGAAAAACCACATACCTGCAATCTTTAATATTTGATTTTGTCTTACATATTGAGTTGATTTTACGACCTGTGGGGCCTGCTGAGAGCGTGTTGGATCATTTCTAAAAAATACACAGGCTTTATTCCTGAAATACTCCCTGTTTGTAGATGCGTGGTTTCGGTTCAACAGCAGTGTTTTGCTAAATTACAAAGTGAAATGAACCAATTAGCTCGGCCTCCGGCATGCCAGCCCAGCCATCCTGCCAAGACAAATGACAGAGGTACCCTGCTGTTATTCCACAACAGCTCCTATACATCCTCTTCTTATATTACCTCCCATAAATATACACAAGACAAGAGCACGGAAGGAGGGATTAATCCCACCTGTCCTGTTTTCCAATTTGAAGTGAACGACAAAAAAACTAACTTGCAACAGAGGCTGAATCCTAACTCAATCTCCCTACAGTACTTTTACACCTTTGTTTTGAGTTACAGTACAAATGCAGACACCTAAGTTAGATTTGGGAGAGTGACGGAGGCTCAGAAGACCTGGGGTGACGGCCAGGGAAATGACAACAAGCCAAATGCTGCTAAATCTTTGGCTTTTGCTGGTAAGTTTTAAGATCTTCTTATTGTAGCCAAGAATTCTAGATGCCTTGTAAAGTCAAGAAAATGAATTGAGAATTTTTGGATACCAGCCTTTGCAGCCTGCAGACAATTATGATCCTAGTCATATATCTCAAAATTAGGTAACACTTTGTATGTCTACCATAATACATATTCATATATGCCTTTATGTATAGTTTATCACAAGTTTAATCTATAATGTGTCGATGACTGGCAACATAAAACATCAATAAGTACTTTTTATTGAGACAAAAATGGTCATTAGACATTACAATTCCATTAAAGATTCATTACGAATGCCTTAATAATTTACTATTAGTATTAGGGTAATACTGATTTGGTGATCTTGCCTACAAGAGCTGCCAACCACAAAATAACTGTGTTACACCCTGTTTCCATCCTGAAAATAATAAGACTAAAAGTCTACAGCCACGCTAAGGCTATACTTACTTTGCTTTCAAGCGAAACGCTAATGTTTAGCAAGTTATGTTTGCAATGATCACCATCTTAGTTAGCATACTAACAAATATTAGTTAGCACCATACAGTCATAAGGTTGCATCATCTGGGAAACATGATCGTCTGTACCAAATTTTGTGCCAATCCATTCAGCAGATATCGAGATATTTCACTGGTTATCTATAAACTTTGATCTGCAGGTGGCACTAAATCAAAAGTCAGACGATCACCAAAGTCTTTAGAATTCATATTCTGAGGGGAACAAATGTCTGTACCACATTTCATGGCAATCCATCCAATATTTATCAAGATATTTCAGTCTGGACCAAAGTGGCGCCATTGCCATCCCTAGAGCACCACTGGAAACTTGAAATATTTTGGAATTTGAAATTTTAGACTGAATATGGGCAGCATCTGCAGCTTCAGTTTTAAGGTACAAGTGAGTGAAGGAGGCCTTAAAACATCAGCTATATGGCAGCCATACAAAAGTGTTACCAATATGCTGAACTCGCCACAGTGTGGAAGTGCAGCGACACAGCCAACATTTCTGCTTTTGTCTCATCTCTGAATCTACGTTTGAGTTAAGACTCAGCCCCGGCATCACAGCCCGCAACCTGGCTGTCCAAAGAAAGCAACAAAAACACCACCCAGGCAGAGGTAAAGAGTATACAAATGTCTGCAACAGATCACTCTTAAATTACATGTACATCTAACGTGTACAATTAATCAACAGACAAAGACCTGCAGAGCACTGAGGGGCTTCTCGACATGCTCTCTAGGTGCTTTGGCAATTACCTTTGAAACAAAAAACAAAAAGACAAAATCAAACAAAAATAAATGCTATTCATGAGGCAACATTGGTTGTTAAGGCTCTACTGTGGCTGTGCTTGCTTAGTATCTATTGACGGGTAATAACTGCATACTGTCAAGTGTGAGTAAAATGAATTGAGGGTGGGTACAAGGGGGGTGTAGGTGGTAGGGCGAGGCGGGAGGCACTATGTGGAGTCTTCCGGCTCTGACTTGATGGTCTTCTTCTCTGTGTTGCTAGACGCTCGCTGCGACGTCCCATTTTCTGAAGATGAAGACAAAAGATAAAGGATGGTATCATCAGCAAAGAAGTTTATAATATGTAGAAACTTATAAAATAGTAACTGTAAAACAAATTTAATGTAGTAAATTGTCAGATTTGATGCACCTCAACTCGTGCCCAAAGTGTCCTTGAGCAAAGCATTCAACCCTCTACCTACTAGCCCTGAATAATAGCTCCAGGTAGACGTGTAACATCACTAACCTGTTGCTGGTGTTTTGGTCTCGTCTGTGTTGTTGTTGTTGTGGTTGTGATGGCGCTTCAGTTCATTGGCTAGCTGCTTGCCCAATGGGAGGTCGCCTTCCTGCATGTTCTGACTAACCACCCGCAAGTTGATTGGTCGTTCATCTGGAGGACAGACATACATAGAAACAAAAAAAACAAACAGAATTATTCTCATTTTGCTCAGATCTTCATAACTTGCCTCAAGTTGAGCTCTTCCTACAGTGTAGTATTTACCAATCATTGACAAATATTAAATCAAACTGCATTAATGATAAATCAGAATTAGACTGAGTGAATCCAGTTGGTTAAAAGCAAACATCAGCCCAGATGTTGTTCTAACACTGGCTTTGTTTTACATGTTCAATATTCCCAGTGGTAACAAAGCTTGTGTTTGTGTGAGTTAAGCTGCTGATCCCTTGTGTTTGCCTTTTATTCCCGTTGAGAGCAAGAGAGTCAGATATAAAGAGAGAGAGGGGGGAGATTTTACTGTATTTTACGTACCACTAGACTGCTCTATGCTTAATATTGACATACAGATCCAGATACAGTCTTTATTTTACAGACTATTATGTTTACATGCACTCTAGTATCCCAGATTGGAGTCTTATGCTGGTTTTGATCATATTCAGGATAAGATGTTTATATGGAACCTTGTTATTTATATCCCTGTACACATAATTCAAACATTATGCAGGTTTCTGATCATTTGCGTTCAGGTGAGTCTTTGACTCCTCGACATCACAACCACTTTCTGCCTTCTCTGTATCAGCTGGGTTACGTCAGTGGTGGAGGATGAACCCACTTTGGTTTCTGGCTTTTCACCAATAATGTTACATGAGAGTGACGATATGGTTTGTCCTCCGCATTACCGGCTTTTACTTTTACTTTCATTTCAGTGTGTAGATTGTATTGTCTATCATCATATCTTTTGTTTTCCAACTGTTCCTTTGGATTTTATTAATCTAGACGATTACTTTCTTGATTCATCGTCTGAAAATAGTGAAAAATGCCCATTATAATGTCTCACAGCTCAAGGTATTGTATTTAATTTGCCTGACACATTTAACCTAAATATATTCAGTTTACTGTCAGATATGACAAAAAAGGCATCAAATCCTCACATTTTTGAAGCCGGAACAAGTGTATGTTTGATTTGCTTGACAAGTGACTAAAACGATTAACAGATTATCAAAATAGTTGGCAGTTCATTTTCCAATTTCTTGATTAATCGACTAACTGTCGCAGCTCTGCACGGTTGCCTTCGCAAAACAAGCACTGACTGACTTAGCAATTTTCACCAAAAATATGTGGATATGCAACCTCAAGCAGGGTTTGGAAACTTTCTGGTGATGCTGAGTAAATTTTACTTCTTTAGTCGAGCTGTTCTAGTGAGACTAGACATAATGTGCATAAAAAGGAAACATGGTTAGGAAGACAGAATACGAAAAAGAGAAGACGAAAGGGGCAGAAACAAAGAAAAAAAGGAAAATGGTTGTTAAGAGAGACATATTTACAGGAAAAAACAGGATAAAATATAAAACTGAGGGATAGGAGAGAGGTTAAGACAGGCAGAAGACAAGAAGGAGAAGAAAAGAAATGACAAATGACAGAGAGGAAAAAAGAAAAGGGACAGGAAAGCAAAGAAGAAGAGGGGGAGGAGAGAGAGAGGTAGACAGAAAGAGAGAGAGAGAGAGACGCCCCCCTCCAGGCAACTGGCTGGAGGTAAACAGGCGTGGGCGTGATAATTACAGGTGCATTGTGGGATTTGTGGGAACAGCGATATAATGAGCTGTCGGGAGTGGGTGAGGGAGGAAAGGGATGAAAATGAGATGAGGCCTGGAGGAGAAGTAAGATCTTGAATAATGATGCATCTTTTTTTCTCTCTTCTTCTTCCCCCCTGTCGGTGTTTGAGAAGTCAGAGCTGAAAAAATGGAGATGAAAAAAAAAAGTGACAGCTGCCACGACTGGGTGTGGAAAATCTGCACCTATAGGTGTTGTTTCCATCCACACAGCCACGTACACATCCTGTGGCATTGACATGAAATAAATCTTCTCTTCAAATTAGCCTGCCAAAAAAGATCAAGTCGTTCCAGGCCCCGATTCTGCCTGTTTGTTTCCTGTTGAGAATAAAAACCAACAATGGGCAACAATTTGGCTGAAGACTGCAAACCACAGCTGGATGTTTTCTCTTGATTGGACACTAGGGACATGTCTTTACACTGTGCTGCCTAAACTGAAGTCTTATTGGACATATTTTTAAACACCGTTCAAGAAAAAAAGGCCTCTGCAGTGGTTCCAGATTGGTAAATGTTTCACAGGTGTCCTAAACAGGGCTAGATGGACATTATCCCATCATACTACAGTCTGGGATGTCTTTCTTCGTTAAAGGAAAAGTGTTAAAAATACAAACTCACTAGATGGAATTAAATTTTCTAAACTTATAAGGCAGATGAAAACCGTACTGTCTTCCTTTAGTAGTATGTAGATGCCACAGGACTTCTTTCTTGCTGATTGACTGCCACTGGTGGCCGGAAACGGAGGCCTGAGCAATCCCTTCGATAGCGATCCAGCACTTTGACACATAGTATGAAGGTCCTGGACCAGGGCTAGGTGGACATTAACGTTAAGCAGCTTATTGGAATTGCTAAATCATAGATAGTTTAATGCAGGCCACTGTTAATTAGGTTACTGTGTTAAATGTATTTGTTTTAGAGACGTGAAGCATTCTGCAGAATATAAACGTTCCTTGGGTGTAGTCCATTAAATGTCCTATAAAGCTCCCAGAGCCCAAGGCGACATCTTCAATTTGCTTGTTTTGTCACACCAACAGTACAAAACGTAACTATATTAAATTTACATTGATGTGAAACAGAGCCATGTGGATTTGTTTTTGTGTGACGACTTTTAAAATAAAAATGTTCCTCCCAGGCTGGAATGTTTTTTGTGACTCCAGATGCGCCAACTTTAAAAAAAATCAAAAACAACACTGCCATGAAACAAACTGTATGTTTGATTGTAAAATGTCTGTTTTTTTTTAACCAGCACTTGAACTCCTCTCCACGCCGGCTCACGCCCTACCTTGGTTGTCTCTGCTGGCGTCGGCAGCGGCTCCGTTGGTGTTCTGAGCGTCGTTGAGGTACTTTAAGGCGGCGGGGGGGATCCTCCAGTCCAGAGCCTGGAGTCGCTCCTGGACGGCGGCGTCCTGCAGGATCTCCATCTGCCGGGCCAGCAGACGCTCCAGCTGCATCTGATAGACACAAACGATTTATAATAAGAATTACAGGAGCAGTTTTTGTCTTATTATCTGCTCCAGAATGTTCCAGATGAAGCGACTGATGGAGAAGATCCACCAAGCTTCACTTTATTCATTTTAAATTAACTGGAGTGAAAATGCAAATATATAAAAATAAACTACCATAGCCGACTTATTCTGTGTTCTAATCATTTATTTTAGGAGTATATGATGTTTATGGAGCTTTTATGTGAGTCAAACAATAACATGACTTTTTAAGAACAACCCAGACTGAATTTTTGAGGATGATATTGATATTTGGGAGTAAAAAAAAAAGAAGATCCATAATTATGACAACATTTACAGGAAGGATTCTTTTACATTTTGGTTATCAAAACATCCCAGTCTGGTTCCAGACCTCTGAATCGCCAACATACCTGAATTCTTCAGCAGTTCAGATTGTGACAATAATGAAGCGACAGTGAAACAACAGTTCAGTCTGATTATGAGGCCACAATCATCCACAGAAAGTGTTGTTTTCCATAAAGAAAACAACAGAATTCACTCTTGTACTTTATTTTGGTGGGGCTGGTCTTTTTATTGACTTGTTGAGGACTTGGGAACCCAATTGGATCCAAGATTTGTAGTTTTAACAACAACACAACAGTCCCACAACAGAAAAAGGACCGTAACAAACGTCGAACTTCTTAAGCTTAATAAACAATTTAAACCCTCCTTGGATCAGCTGGAAAATCGTCACTTCAAGGCAGTAACATCGTTGTTTTCCCGTTTGTTTCACGTTGTTTGTTTACAATGTCACCGACCTCATTTCTGTTTCCTGATTTCTTCTTCGTTTTCTTTACATTGTAGTTTTATAAACGTGACACTACTTCCTAGCGGACACGTACATTATAAAATAAATCCTTACAGGTATAAAAGAAACGTGTACGATCGCTGACGTGAAGCCTGGAGAAGCTTAACTCCAGCTTCAGTCACTGAGCATTAACATGGAGGACGAATGAACTAAAGACTGACAGTTGACACCTCAGTCTCATTGAAATGTGCAGGAATTAAACAGCAGCGATATCTGGTTATTGTCAGTCTGCACATCACTGTCAGCTCAGATTATTATGGGATGTGCTTTACATCGTCGCACAGTGAAACGTCTGATATGAGCGGCGGTTCAGAGGGCCCGCGGTGTGAACGCAGCCATGAAATCTCTTCTTCGTCTGAATGCGATTTCTGAAAAATCACATCAAGACGACAAGTGTAACTGCAGCCACACACACACACACACACACACAGACTGATAAACCAGCACACACACACAAATACACATGAGAGCAGACATGTGTGTTTTCCACAAACACACACACTTCACATGAACATGTTTCCTGGGTAATGAGTTATCATAAACCTCCTACACTTCGGCTCTAATTAGGAACGAGCCACAGCAGCAGAGGCTTTATTGGAAACCAATAAAGAACATTACTGGGATCAAACTGGATCACAAACATCTGCTGACATGGAAATCTGTTGGTGAGAATCCTTTCAGTCCCACAGCTGAGGTACATTCGTTGAGTGTTCATGTCTGATTTTCATATTTATTCGTTTTAATATACTGTTGTTTTCAACCGTGTGCTCTGGACCAAAGGTGATCTACGAAGTCCCATAATGTCTCACCATCTTGTTTATTTACAGTAAAACAGAAATAAAGTAATGATATGTGTTGCCTTTTTAGAAACTGATCTTGACGGCTAGCTTTAGACAGCTGAAAAATGAGAAAACTCTATCCGCTGATGAAGGCCGTGAGCTTACTTTAAAATGATTTGTGTAAAACCACTCTAACAACACAGCATTGCCTTTTATCTACCACCACCAAGATGGTTATATTTTCAGTTATCTTAAAAACATAACAAATTTCAATGGGATTTGGTGGAAAGTTGAGCAATAACACAAGTGATATGGACGTTTTCTTTGTTTAAGAGGATTTCTTAACACTGCCAGATATAGCATTTTTTATTTTTGAACTAAAGCACACAAAAGATAAGGCTGACGATACTACTGTTTTCTTACTGTACAAATTACTTTCTGATTTCCTGTCTGTGACTCTCAGCTCCGAGCACATTGGTTCCTACTGAAGAAGTAAATCTTTAAAAACACCTCTGTTTAAATAAAATGCCAAAAACAGCTGCTCACTGTAGTTTTTTATCAAACAAACAGGAGGAAACAGTGCATTTGTTGGGGACTATTTTCAGCGGTGGATGAATCCACATTTGGTGTTCTAGTGAGTATTTGCGGCAGCAGGATGGTGTATGTGGGATTGAGTCAAAATAAACTACAGTGTGTTCAACATGTCTGACAATTATCTTGGATTGGCCTTCAAATAAAACATTTACAAGAATAAAAACACTTCAGGTTTTTAAGATTCACTCCCTCATTTTGTTACTGCGCCCCCGACGTCCCTGAATGTCTTCCAACTTCCTGTTAAATGTTCTGAAACACGACTGTGGGTTTGGGATTTTGGGGGAGTTGTAACAAAATCAAACAGCAACAGTTTCTAACACGGATTTCATCTTATTCGCGTGCCCACCTGCAGATTTCGTCCGACGGTTTCTTCTCCTTTCGACTTGGCGCAGGCCAGCTGCTCCCTCAGCATCTCCTGCCTCATGTGGATCGCCTGCAGCGCCTCCTGGATGTCGAAGAAGTTCTCCTGAAGGAGTCAAAAAGACAGAGAGGATATAGTTATTGTCTTATGTTTCTGATTATTTTTTTCTATACCATTTTGAGGGTAATTTTAAGGTTTTTTTCCTTATTTAACACTTAAGAGATACAGCAGAGGAGCAGATTGCAGGTCAGATTTTAGGGTCATTCCTAACACTGAGGACATTAAAGTCTCTGTCCTATTTCTGGAAAATTTGGGGGGGTTAAAGGACCTGAGGGGGAATTTACTTTCTACAATTACAATTATAGTTGTTCTAATTAAGATCAAATATGGATTCTACATCATTCTGTGCGTCTTTATCTTCTCTTTCAAACCACTTTTTAAATAATTTGATAGATCTGCTTTTGCTTAAAATCTAATTTTCCCTTAAATTTTTATTTGTATCTTGAGGGTCCTTATTTCAATTTATTTTAACTACATTATTATTACTTTAATCTAGGAATTTATGCATAGATTTATGTACCAATATCATGATATAAACATTCTCCTACTCCCACTACTACTCCTACTATCACTACTATGACCACTAGTATTATAACTTCTACTAACGATAATCAAAATATTGTATTATTATAGTCTCAATAACATGAGATCAGGAACATATTATTACTCTCATTGCTATTATTATTTCCAATATTTGCATTTGACAATAAAACAACCAACAAATTTGGGAGTTTCTGCAGAACAGCGGGCTGAAAGTGAATTTGACAGGAATTCCCCCCTTTAGGAGCTCAGATTAGTTTTTGTGAGCAGGTGTCGGTTCATGTGCAGCTCTTCTTCTCGGTTAAAATCCCTGCAGAGTTTGCAGCCACCACATGTTTTCGATCATCGGTTTACAAACTGAGAGGAGCCATTCAGAGCTCAAAGAAAAACTCTCAGCCAAGTGTGTCAGGAGATGAACGCTCAGAGGTCGCTTTGTACTCTGTTCAAGGATTTTACTGCTGCGTCCACTCTGTGTCTGATAACTGCTCACTGAGGAGCGCCATCTGCCAAAGTCTTTACATCTCAGGCCGTTTAAATATTGAAAATTAACCAATGAGTGAGCTTCAGCTCTTTATCAACATTAATTATTAAAAGCAACCAGACGTAAAGAGGCCAAATGTCACAGCAGTGGTGGAAGAAGTACCAATACCACACTGTGAAAATACCCCACTACAAGCAAAGTCCAGTAAAATGTTCCCTGTCAGTGTGTTACTATTATATCTGATGTTTTTAGGATTAATATTACTGCTGCATTAATGTGTATGTTGCATTTTAACTACTTTATATACTGTTGGGTAGTTTAATCTACAGCAATGCATCATGGCCTATAAGATCATCATATGTTTGTAGCGCAGTAACAGTATTTACCTCTGAGATGTAGTGGAGTAGAAGTATAAAGTTGCATAAAATGGAAACTCCCAAGTAAAGTACAACTACCTCGATTTTGTACTTAAGTAGAGTACTTTAGTAAATATTTAGTTACATTCCACCACTGTGCCACAGCAAAGACGATATTTAAGTGATCATATTTTCAAATAAACTGGTGACTGCTATAAAACAACAGCGACTGAACACATTATCTATTAAACAATTATTATCTGGAGGATCTGTCACACAGGAAGTGATGCGTTTCACTTTTCTGGTTTGTTTGGAACGAACAGATGAAGAAGAACTGGGTGGGCAGAAAAATCAGAGGGTAGGAGACGTCACAGTCCGGCCCACGCTGTTTGATTGACAGGTGTAGAGCTGGAACTAACGACTATTTTTATCATCAATTACTCTGGTGGTTTAGATTTTTGGTTGGTCTAAAAAATGTCCAAGAAGGTTTCCCAAAGCTCAAAGTGTTGTCATCAAATTGCCTGTTTTGTACGACCACAGTCAAAACAAATGTTAGACATTTTTCATTAAAAAATCATCTTAAGATCCCCTCCAGACAAGAAATATAAAAATAGTCTGGTTGGAGCAACAATTTGTGTCTGATATGGTCTCGTCACAAAATCCTCTTGTACGTACACGTCTTAAACTTAAATTTAAGGTGAAACTTTCTTCCTTCTGCAGATTAATGTGACAACAAACTCAAACATCCAAGTGACGTAAAAAATAAGCAAAACACATTTTTGAGTTTTTTTTTTAAACGATGAACAAAATTCAAGTTTTAATCTAACTGCAGTGACCTTACCTCTGTTTTAATCCTTTTAGGGGACGGCTCGTCTCTGTCGCCACAGCGAGACCTGCAGAGAAACATCAGCAAATACACTTTAGACATCAGAACTCCAGGTTTTTATTCAAAACAATGAGAAGCAAACATGAAGGAGATCAACTGGAACTTAAGAAAGATGCTCATCCAGAAATCTCAAATCAGCTCTTCAACGCTGCTGCTGGAAACATTTCTTGCTTTATTTAAGGAAAAGAAAGATAAAATATAATATAAGCGTTAAGATAAAACAAAGACAGACTCAGTTTAAGCTCTTACTTGCTGGTGCGGTAGGTGTATTTGTAGGTGACCTCTCTGGAAATCTGGCGGGCGAGTCCGAACAGCTCGTCTCGACGTGTCAGCAGAGCCATGTCCCTCATACAGAGCTGAGCCGCCGCCTCGTTCACCGTCAGCTACACATCAGTCACAGAGATTCAGTTTAGTTCAGGGAAAACACAGAAACATAAACCTCAAGGATCCCTGAGGATCATCTATCAAGCATTTCTTTTTTATTTGTGGACAACCTCGTGCAGCGTCAGGTGTTTGCCGTCCCTCCTCTTGGAGTCAAAGCGTCCGTAGATGGCGCTGTATTTACGAATCTCCTCTTCCCTCCGCGGGTCATCGTCGCTCATTTCAAAGATGTGCCCGATCATCTTTGCCAGTTTCTTGTTGTTCTTCAGCTGCTCTTTGACCTCGGCTAGGTCTGTCTTAGGAAGTCCCGGTGCCATCCTGTCCACACACTCCAGGACCGACTGGACGGCCGCGGCGTCCAGAGCTTCTAACGCGTCTCTCGGCGAGGACGGGGAGCCGAGGTCTGATGGCGACAGGCTGTGCTCGCTGTCGTTGCTGTGGCCTGACCAGAATCGAGCCTCGCTGCTGCCCTGCAGGGGCGACCCGGCTGACACTTTGTCCCGCGCCACGTCCAGCTTCCCTGGGTCGGAGCAGGCGGCGGCGACGGCTTTGGGCATCTTGACGCTGGCTGTGTTGGCTCGGTCCTGTCCGCTGAGCAGCGTGGGCGAGCCCTCGGGCAGCTTGTAGACGGGGATGCTGCAGACGGGCAGCGACGTGAGCGGCTGGTTGAAGATGGCCGGGTTGGTGACCCAGTCGCGCAGCGCCTTCTGCAGGCGGCGCACGTGCAGCGGCTTGCTGGCCATGCCGACGAGGGCCATTATCTCCAGGAACTCCTCCTCCCCGGCCTCGCACAGCTGCTGCACGTCGTCGCCGCCCTGCTGGATGAAGGCCTCGTAGTAGTAGAGCAGGTTCGCCCGCTGCAGGATCCGGTAGAGCTGCAGCTCACCCAGGGTTCTTGGCAACACCGCTGCCATACCTGAGGCAGGACGCACAACAGGTTAATAAGACTTTCAGGTCGTTCACTTTCTTGCAGAGGTTAAATGAGAAGATCAATACCACCCTCCCGGATATACGCCAGGTTAGCTTAGCTTAGCACAAAGACTGGAAACAGGGGGAAACAGCTAGCCTGGCTCTGTCCGAAGATTAAAAAATCCACCTACCAGCACCTTTAAAGTTCACTAATTAACATGTTTAAGCTTGTTTGTATAATCAGAAGAGTAAAAACAATAAGTTGTGGTTTTATGGGAGGTTAAGTGCTGAACTAGGTGGATTTTTTTACCTTTGGACAGAGCCAGGCTAGCTGTTTCCCCCTGTTTTCAGTCTTTATGCTAAGCTAAGCTAATCCACCGTTTCCTGTTTGACAGAGAGACATGAGAGAAAGCAAATAAGCATATTTTTCCAAACTGTCAAACTGTTCCTTTGAAGCTGAATAACTTAAGTTCAGATGTAGAAATGTCAGGTAAGTCATTGGCTGACTGCAGGGCCAGAAATCCCCCCGCTGAGCACCAAACGGCGAAGCAAAACCAAGTTGTCCTTCATGGAAAAGTCAGACAGACAGATCCACACAGGACACCGACTCTGAGGCGATTATATTTGCCTTTTCTTGAGTGTCACACTGCTTTTAACAAAGTAGTAGCATCTGAACTCAGTTTTCTTTCTGCCTGGATGGTTAATTAGCAGCCACCAGAGCAGAAAAGCTGGAGGGGTTCTTGACCTTGTTCGAAAAAACTAATTCTTCACTCAAGTTTGTCACATCGGTTTCTAAGCAAACTCCATCGACTGAGCAAGACCGAGATGCAGTTTAAAGCTAGAAAATTGACCTTGAGCTGAATTTTTTTTGTCAAAAATCCAAATTCTCATGCGACACCTGATTCTGCACCAGAATTACCACAGTGAACTGACATGGAGACACAAGACTTATATTTGGGCTGTACATATTATTCTTGGCAGGTGCATGGCTGCAGTTTATCAGGCCTCAGCAGGTGCGTGAAAAGGTTAAATTCTCCGTCAAGAATGCCACGACTGCCTCACATTTTTAGAATGAATGGCACCGGATTTTCTTCAACCCTGTTTAGTAATCTACATCTCTTCAGGTGTTTGAACTTGAAAATATTCATGTTTTATGTCATTAAACGATCCTCTGTAGGGTTAAAGAACACAAAGCTGCCTTTTACAGGGCTAATTTTGTATTTCTTATACTCCTACTGCATTGATCTACTAATGAGCGCCATATTCTGCTTGAATGCACATAGTAGTAAAACGCTGAAAACATGGTATTTCTAATCTACTGTTACTATTTTAGCTCTACATGCTTTTAGCTCTGGATGTTTGCTGCCCGTCAGATTAGTATTTATCTTCGAAAGCGACGCTGTCATTCACTCGGCCTCCAATCTCAACCGTCACAAAGCAGAGAAATATCAGATCTGTGCCAAATACGTGTCACTTGCCACCTTAAAATGAGAAAAAAGCAAAAGTGGAGATCTGAAAGAGGCTTGTTTTTGACTCTTCCTATGTGCATGTGAGGCCCTGCGGAGGCCTAGCTAACAGAGGAGTGGCAGTCAGCAGGCCCGGGTTGCTGGGAGGACCACATGCCTCTCTCCACCCCTGCAGGATGTGTAGGTGGTGGGCTCGCCTCGCCCAGAATAGGCCCAGAGAGCCTCAGCCCAGGGAGCCAGGCAGGCCTCAACTCAGCCTCACTAAGTCAGGAAAATGAGAAGACGGTGACTAAAATGATCACCTTCATCTAGAGTTTTATTTCACCTAGAAACACAAATACTGCTACAACTACTGCTGTTGCTAAAAGAGCTTTTACTAATTCACCGACCTGCTGATACAATAATGGATTCTCAGTTAATCTCTACAAACCAGACCAGCAACAAAAAGTTAGTTGAAGCAGGTTGTTGTGACGTGTCAGTAGATCCATTCAGTAAAGTTCTTAGTCACAATGAGCAGACTGATCAGGTAGATTTAAACTAGCTTCTGTAACTCTCTCATTAAGGGGTTTATGATCCATACTCTAAGACAAATGAGTATCGACTACAGCACAAGTTAAAAAAGTATAAAAGATTCATGTGTTCAGCTCCCGTATGTCTTCATAACTTTCTTTCACATACATAATATCAACCGAGGCTGTTTTCAAATGTCACTTTTGACGTGACTTTTCAGCTTTAATCACCGCTGTCTAATTAATTCGACTCACTCTGCCAAGCTGCTGACCTTTAACCTATAAAGGTTCAGTGAGAAATGGCGTTAAATGGAGCTAAAAACAGAGATACGATACTACAACAGGAAATAAATGACTAGAACGGTGTCACTTAGCAAACCCGTAAACACATCTGGAATAAAGTTAAGATGGTAACTTATTTAATTTATTCTCTTTTTTAAGTTTTATTTTAATGAATCCATTTTTTTTTGCTCCTTTCAGCAACAAACTTTTCTGTAGAAATCAAATCAATTAAAAACCTGAACACAGAAGACCAATGCGACAGCTGTTTTCTCAAATAGAAACCGTCGTTATAAACCGCCATAAAATGAAGAGTTGAGCTTTCGACACTGGGAGAATATATGTGATGCTCAAGGCGATTAAAGCCCATTTCCATGTTCTAATTCAAAAGGTAAAATTCATAAAAGTCTATTTGGATAAAATTTGGGATTTGTAAGTAACTTCAGATCCAAATCACAAAGATGAAACTCAAGAAATCTGCTCATTATTTCCAGAGAGCAACTTTTCAGAGGCTCAACCTGCTGAATTTCCACCTATATCACCACTACTGCCTGCGTCAACACGACACAACAGACGAGAGTGAGTGCTGTATAAGAAAGTAGTGACACAGCACACAGTCACTGTGGGAAAATGATGGCACGCAAGGGAGGAAGTTCATCATGCGCAGCACGGGCATCATGATGCGAAAAACCAACTCAAGTTAAAACAAGTGGAGGACACGACCATTCAACTTATCTCATGAAAACAGTTAATTTATTAGAGCTACCAAAATATGATTATGCGACAAAAGTTGAAAGGACTGGATAAGAAAAAATCTAAATGATATCCAGTTTCTAGTCACAACACATAAACTCATAAATGTGAATGTCTGAACAGGACAACAGATGATATCTTGTGAAAACAGTAAATATGACCCCACTTTGTACATGTAGGCCTGGATGTTGGCGCTGATCTCCTAAATTTTCCTGATTTGAGTTACATTAAAAAAATATCAACATTGCATACATATAGTAACACTTCCTATAATTTATCTTTTAAGAACTTACATCTACTTTTATCTAAAAATAAAGCAGCGATCACACGTAGCTGCACTGAACTCAGCTGTGTAGCTCATTTAGCACATTTACATTTAAAGAAAAGGCACAGATGCTAATATTGATCTTGGGTTTTAAGAATACGTTTAAATAATTCAACTGAAAATTGCAATTAATTGGAAAAACCAACCAATCAGAGAACGATGTGGGAAGACGCAGGACACTGGACGAGGTGAACACTGATGCCACATTGGTGTCTATATATCATGGAGGGTAAATACAGTGGTGGAAGAAGTATTCAGATCAGCAGCAATACTACACCGTGAGAATACTCCACTACAAGACTTGCAATGAAAATTGCAAGTATCATCAGCAAAGCGTGCTTAAAGTATCTAAAGTAAAAGTACTCATTATGCTGAGTAATTAATATTTTACTGCTGTAGTTGGTGGAGCTGATTTGAAGTATTTTATATGCTGTTGGGTAGTTTGATATATTTTACGTACAAAACATACGATGAACTTATAAAACATGAAGCATCGTTATCATGTTTTGTTTGTAAAATCTCAGTCTGCTAAAGCAGTCAGATAAATGTAGTGGAGTAGAGGTAGAAAGTGACGTTAAATGGAAATACTCACAGAAAGTACTTCAGTACAGTAACTGAATGAATGTACTTAGTTACATTCAAGCACTGGGTATATATCCACGGTAAGTGGCATTTCTGAACAAAGTGTTTCAGTGCTTTCACGTGTATTTCTAACTCAAAAGGCTGGAGAATGCTTGACACAAACTAGTTGGTACGATAACGTTAAAGGTCTAAAGTTAAAGGTTTTTATATCTTTTTTTAAAAATACAAATAGAGATAACTCTACACACAGTCAGAAAGTGTTTCCTCGAAGGCATTCATGGTGTTGCACTCGTTCGTGTGCATGAAAAGTGACAAAAGTAGTTGAAGTACCTCGACATTCTGCACCGGCCAATCGCTGCGTTAAGAGGCGGCTTTGCTAAAAGTTTAAAAAACTGCCCCCTCAAATCCTAAAAGATGTGAGAGGGGGAAGTTTGAGACGCTGTTCAGCGATCCGACAAACACTGAGATTCATCAGACGTTTATCGCACAAAGCCTCTAACATCTAACAAGCCTTAAAATGAATATTGTACAGTCTGACGCAGATTTCCACCAAGATTTTCACACAGTGTGAACCTGCAACATCACTGTTACTGCACATTGTGTAGTGGCAATTATCTGCTGCTGTTTAAATGCAACTATTTTATTAATTTTTCTGGCAAAAATGCTGAATATTCTGTGGTTCTGGCTTCTTAAAAAATCAGGATTTGATGCTTTTCTTTGACATATTTAAAAGTAAATTAAACATCTTTAGGTTTTGGACTGCTGGTCGGATAAAACAAGCTGGATAAATATGTCACCTTGGGCTCTTTGAGAATATAATGTCCAATATTTTCTGACAATTCATAGACAAAGCAAAGAAAGAGCGTGTTAGCTGCAGCCCTAAATACAACAATACAGCTAACACAGACGGTGTTTTCTGCTGGTTTTTCACAATAAAGCGCAAACGTGTGAACTGAATAAGCATATACAGTATAGCTGCTATATATAGCCGCAGTGTGACTCCTGTGTGTGCAGCAGGTAAATTGACCACCAGCTGCCGAGACGAACAGTCGTCAGACGTCAGACTGGAGAACACAATAATCCTGCTGGCTGCAGCTTTAAAAGCACCACACTGTGTTTCTACTAATAGAAACTGGATTCATTTACTTCACTGAGAAAATAGCTTCAATAATGCTTATTGTCAGAGTGTCAGTTCAACAGCCGTCTGCACAAACACTCTGATATCCAACAGCCTGCCATCTTACTCCAGTTTTATCACAGCAGACGTGTGTGTGTGTGTGTGTGTGTGTGTGTGTGTGTGTGTGTGTGTGTGATAGGCGGCTGTGAATGGCAGGCTCTAATTGAAGTCCTGCTTCACAAAAGCGAGTTTAGCGAGTTCGCCTTTTCACCTGGAGAAGCGAGGCGTGTGCTGGCACAATGGCACACACAACTTAGATCACACACAAAAACACACACACACTTAGATTACACACACACACACACACACACACACACTACAGATGTGTAGTTTCCAGGTGAAGTGCCACGCAGCAGACCAGGGTCACCTCTGCCCTCAGTAAAGTGAGGAAGACTTTGATTTCACTGTGATTCAGGAGGAATTTCCCAATTTCTCAACATAGAACAATAATGTTGTAATCACCACTAGGACCATGTGTTCATATGTGTGCGTGCGTGATGTCCTTAGTCCTTGAAAGCATCAAATTTAGTACAATTATTGAGTGAATATCGTTAAAAATAACACAAATGAGCCGAGCAGAACAGCTGACAATGACACACAAGCTGTCAGACTGTGTTTTAATGTGATAATTCCTATAATATTTATATAGTAACTTGTCTGTGGTGCTCAGTAGCGAGTTCACAATGACACCGTCACCTTTCATGGCACTTTAACTCCCATAATATGCTCAAAATACACATTTATCATGCACAGGAGTGGCTATTATTGTGCTTTAAGGTGTTTTAGTCTCTATAATGTTCACATTACGTCTTATAGTCTGTGTTTGATGCTCAGTGGTGAGTTTATGATCACATTTGAGCTATTTTTAACTCACTTTAACATTCATTTAAGGTATTTTCATCCCTTATAGTATTTTTACAGCTTTCTAAAAGAGACTTGTAGTAGCCTATAATGCTCAGTGATGAGTTTCAGAGACATCCTGTGACATTTAAAGCATTTCCTATAATATTCCTATAATAACTGGCGGTTTTCTGGCGCTACCGGCTGACTGAGTTCAGGATAAAAGTAGCAGCAGGTAACATGCAGGATTAAATCCATGTCTAATTGTGCCTACCTGGTGAGTTTTTGGCACCCTTTGGTCCGCCTTGGTCCAGTTCGTCTTCTTCTTCTTTCTCCCTCTTCTTCACTGTTTGTCAACACAAAGCCTTGGTGTCTATTTGTGCAAAAACACAAAGCCCGCAAAGAAGGGATCCCCCAGGACAGCAGGGCGCGTAAAATAAAAAAAAAGAGGAAGAAATTGAAAAATTATTTCCAGGACAAAAAGAAGCCAAAGAGGGTCTGCTTGTCTTTTTTGCTCAAACCGAGCGACACTCCTCTCCAATCTCTTCCTCTCTTTCTGGAAACTTTTTCTTTCTCCTGCCGTTGAGAGAAAAAAACGCGCAGAATATCAGTAAAAAGCCGCTGACCTTCGTGCGTCTTTTGGTGCGTCTTTTTCCTCCAAGTGTGTGTTGCATGAGTATGATGAGTGTGTGTGAGTGAGTGTGTGTGTGAGTGTGTGTGAGTGTTTGAGTCCTCTCCCAGCGTCTCTCCACTCCCCTGCACTGTTCAACACTGTCAAGCCACGCACAGCCACGCACGCACACACACTTCCGGCTGACGTAGCAAAATAAAAGCACCGCTGATGAGCATTTAGAAAAGTGAAAATAAAGCTCGATTAAAGTGTATATTCACGTGATTATATCCTCAAAATAAAAAATATAATAATAATCTATATATACAATAAATAAATATAATAATCTTTCCTGCAGATTCCATCTAAACTGTTTATTTTCACTGAGGTACCTTTAGGGGGAAAAAGACTGCAGAGATACTATATTTTATATACTTTTTAAAATATTTTATATACATATATATATTAGACTGTTTAAAGACAGTATATGATTAAAGTAAATGTATATAGTTTTCCAGAAATCAATAGAAAAAGAAATATTTGGATGCTTTATGTGAGTGAAAGTACCACAAACTACCACAGTGCAACAATACTCCATTAAAAATCAGAGTCATGCATTCAGAGTAAAAGTACATATTTATGAAAAACTCCTCCTTGTGTTAAAGTATTGTATTGTTACTATATATTATTATAAATGCATGAACATGTAGGAAGCAATTTAACACTGCAGCCATTTGAGCAAATTTTTACCATCTTTGCTGTTTTATATCATACTTTACATGTTTTATTGTAAATTTGAATTTTACCTGTATGATTCTTGGCTTTTGCAGTATTGCTTTTTCTTTTCTTTTACTGTGTTTACTGCACCAGAATACCAAGGCAAAATCCTTGCACCTGAACGTGGCAATGAAACCTGCTTCTAATTCTGATTTTTGTTTTCCATGTCAAATCATATTTGCTGTCTTTTTTTTCCCCACAAAGGTGAATTTCAAACATCAAACCAAACTTGAGTGAAAATAAATGTAGTTTAGGTGGAACCTGGAGGAGGAAAAAAGTGTACCTTTTATTTTAGTATACTTTGCATTACTATATATATATATATATATCTATATATATATATATATATATATATAATTTTTAAGATATAATCACATGCATATACACTTTAATCACATTTCAGATGTTTTTATTTTGTCAGCGCTTCCTGTGCTGTCGCGTTCTGATCATGCGCAGCTTCACGCGGGCAGCAGAATAAAGTGGGATATTCCGCGCGGTTGCCACAGAGCCTCTCTCTCTCTCTCTCTCTCTCTCTCTCGCCCACGCTGCTCCCTGCGTGACGCAAATCCGCGCGTGGGCGGACACACGGGGCGTGGGAGGCTTTCTGCACGGAATACCAAACACAGGCAGGTTCAACACCCACAGAGACACACAGAGACACAGCAGTTTGCGCACTTCATGTTCTCCAACTAAATTATTGTTGTGGAGATTATTGCATTGTTTCATCCCCGACTGTAAATACTGTCAAAACCAATAGTCAATACATATTCGTATTGATCACTGTGCAGTTTAACATGCTGCATCCGGTTTTTAATGTCTCTTTTATTTATAAAAAAGTGCTTATATGCCTGTAAAATATCAACATGAGAACATTTTCTATCTATACATTGTGTTTGTATGTATATAATGTCCTCATAAGTATATATACTATGTAATGTGTACATGTGTGTATATTTCCTA
>NTHP01000339.1:124983-149508 GCA_003416845.1 Oplegnathus fasciatus
TTAGTGAGCACTTCTCCTTTGCCAAGATAATCCATCCACCTGACAGGTGTGGCATATCAGGATGCTGATTAAACAGCATGATTAGTACACAGGTGTGCTTTGGGCTGGTCACAATAAAAGGCCACTCTAAAATGTCTTATTTTCAGTTCCCATCTTATACATTAAAGTTCCAACTGTGGAGGTAATTTAATGCATTTCATTATTTCAAAATGAATAACTTCCTCGTGTGTTTTCATACAGAAATAGATTTCACATGTTGAGCAGTTATCTAAGGAAAAAGACACGAGTACTGCCCCTGAATACAGTACTGTACTACCGCTAGGAGAGCAGCTACTGCTACATACATGATCTACATTCTAGAGAGGTGTAAAGTAAGTACTGTACTTCCATTTTAGTATCTGCTACTTTATACTTCTACTTCACTATATCTCAGTGAGAAATGTTGTACTTTTTACTCCACTACTTTACATTTATTTAACAGCTTTAGTTACTTTATATATTAAAAAAAAAAGTGTTTTGCTTCTTGTTTCTTCTCTTGGATGTTTGTAAAGTTTTTCTGTTCCCACCTTTAAGAAGTTTAAGAAGGCGTACGAGATGATTTTGGGACATCACTAGTTTGGAGCCAATCATGGTCCAGTATGCAGCTTACACAAGTGTGATGTTGAAACCATCTTGTGTCCAGCAGATAAACTATAAAATTAAAAACATTCATATTCTGGATTTTTCAGGGAGGGAGAAGGAGGAGATGTAATTTTAAGAAATGTTATCTTCTGTGGAAAAACCACATCAGACACCAAATTATCATCCAAAGCAGAATATTTTTTATAAATCTTAACACACAAAGATCAACTTAATATGAATTTAAATATAAATTATGGTACATTGTTATAGAATAAACTACCAAACTGTGTATAAAATAGTTCAAATTAGGTCCAAATCAATTAGCAGCAACAGTAAAATGTGTAAGTGTCAGTAATTAACCAATAATAGAATATGTATGAGTGCATACTGTGTACTTTTACTTTGATACCTTGAGTATATTTTGCTGATAACTTTTTTAAAAGTAAGATTTTTGTGTTTTAAATGCTGGGATTGCTACTTTTACTTGAGTAAATGATCTGAAAACTTATTCTTAGGTGCTCTCATCATAAAAATTGAGTTCTGCCTTATTAAGTGTAAAACCTAAAACACATAAGTAACCAAAGAGGTCTAAGGTCACAGGCAGAGTCTTGCTGTGACTATGGAACAATCGTGGATGATGGAAAAGTTATCTGTAGATACATTTATCTAGTAACATTAGCAGTTTCCAAGAAGTTTCCATTAATAAGCAGCACTGCGTGACAGACAACTGTGGAAAATGTGAAACCAACGAGGCACAGAAGGTAAACTTTGTGTAAAGTGCTGTAGTACGACTCTGGTATCACGGCAGTCTTTCTCCTTTGAAGTCCAGGCAGCCGTGCTGGGGAGGCGGCTGCTGCTGTGGGCTCGGTGTGGAGGTGTTTGCCTGGAGAGGGGGAAAGGTCACAGCTACAGAGTACACATCTTTTACACTTTATAATACGCAGCAGCGTCGGGCTGAGCTGTTTATCAGCTGCTGAGGAGAAAAAAAGTATCTGCAGTCTTTGGTGGTGTAGGTTTGACTCTGACTTTTATACATTTAGGGAGTTTTGGAAACTTTTGGGCTTGAAAACTGTGAAACAAAGAATATTTACAGCGAAGATGCCACTTCTTTTTGTTTTGGATGTGTAGGCTTATCTGGTAACATCACCAGAAATCAGAAACAATATTTTCATCAGTAAAAATATGTATACTGTTAATTTTTTACCCTTCAGGTCTTTGTTCTGTATCTGAAGAAGTTTTCTGATCCTGCTGAAGGATTAACCACCAACATCCACAGATTCTGCACCACAATGAATTTAACAAAACTGCAAAACAGACAAGAACTGGTTACAGACGAAGGGCAATACGACTACTACTACTACGACTACGACTACTACGACTACTACGACTACTACGACCACTACTACTACTACTATAACAGGAAAGCAGTGATAGACATATATCCAAAAAAGGAGGCTGGCTGGCTGGCTGGCTGGCTGGCTGGCTGGCTGACTGACTATCTTAAAAGCCTCTAAAGAAATTAAAATCAAAAGAAACTGGCCTGAAAACATGACATGAAAAGTAAGACCAAACTATGCCTTAAAATACAATAAGAATATAAGGCTACATGATCATATAACTTGGTATTTTTAATGCTGATAACTTACAAAAAAGTAAACAAAGTTTTTTCTTACCTTCATTCAAGAGTTGCAGCTTCATTGAAGCTCTGTCAGGCTCCTCCATGAAACTAGCTGCTACAAAATTAATGATTTTTCCCACAAAACACGAGGAACTCTTCTCAGAAAGCTTTTATTTTCCATCACTGAGGTCAGCTGGGGTGCCTAAAAAGCACCGACAGGGACCAGGATCAGGAACCATTTACCTAGGTCAGCTTTTCTACGAACTGACATTAAAAACTCCCAAAATGCCTCAATGATCGACTGAAGGTAAACTTAAAAAGTTAAAATATGTAAAATATGATGCTGAAAAAAGCTGTTTTCATCCTAATGAAATCAGGTTTCTCACATTTTTCTGGTTTATGACCCTGATATTACAAATCAAATCTTTTTTTTAAAAAATATATATCAAAGAAACATTAACAGAAGTCACTGATACTAAAAAATAATCTCTCCTACACCTGGGCTGTCATTAGTCTTTGCTGTTGACTCAATCTGCTGATGAAGACCATGTGATACGGCTGAAACCTCCAAAACGAATGAGTAAGTGGATGTTGGGTTGAAATTGTTTCATCAACTGCTGTTTGCAAGATCAAGAATGAACTGTCGAGCTCAACTCTGGAAATGTTCTGGAAATTAAGGCTGCAACTGATGATTATTTTCTTGATTACTCTACTAGTCGTTAACGTATAAAACACCAGAATATAGTACAAACTGTCCATCACTATTGTCCAGAGCTCAAAGTGACGTCTTCAAATATACTGTTTTGTCCGACCAACAGTCTAAAACCCAAAAATATTCAGTTTACAAAGATATGAAACAGAGACAAGCAGCAAATCCTCACACTGGAGAAGCTTGAAGCAGGGAATGTTTGACATGTTTTGCTTGAAAATCAACTTAAAGAGTAATCGATTATCGAAACAGTTGGTGATTAGTTATCAGTTGATTGACTAACTGTTTCAGCTCTACTGGAAATGTCAAATTTCTTGAAAATTGCCCACCAAAATGTGAGTAACTTTGAATAAATACGCAGTGAAAAATAGGTCATGAATGTTCATAAGTTTTAAGGTGTGGAAAGTTACGTCATCTAACCCGCTGCCTATTGTTCAACGTGTGGTCGGGTAATCCAGTTAATTCTTGGAACATTACGTGAAATATCATGGACAAAATCACTGAACATTTTGAATTCACCATATACACTTACCTGTGCTTGAGATTTGATATTGTACATATATACCTATGTGCCACTTCTCATACATATCTTATGATAAACCTTGTTTATACTTCTGGCATTGTGTATATTTTATATTTTGTATAATCTGTTTAATGATGTGTTTATACTTGTACCTTTTTTGATATTTCATATTTGCACTCTTGCCTACTGCTGCACAACAACTTCCCTCGGGATGAATCAAGTTCTCTGATAAGATCTTACCTCGTCTTAAAAGCTGTTCTTCTTTCACAACTATTTTTGTAGGTTTGGCCTTGCAGAGATTTGGGAACTCTCGTTGTAATTGCTAAAAAGAAGTCAAATTGGGCAAGAAGCACAAGAAGAAGAAGAAGCACAAGCATCGTTATTATCACGATAACCAAAACTACAAAAATAAGACGAAAGTTGTAATAAAGGAGAATAATCCTTTACTGTATATGTTTAGTGAAGTGTTTCATCGATAAAAAGCATGGTTCATGGTTCAAAAGATAACTTTTTCATCAGTGCAATGCGCCTAAAATTAGCAGTCGCAGATAAAATATACATTCCTGCTTGATAATCGTACTTTTTCACAGATGCAGCCCGTCCTCTCCGTCAGACAGCAGCATCTGTTGGAGGCCGCAGATGTTGATGCATCTGGGAAAATGAGATTTTGCTGTAATTAGTGCGGTTAGTGACACTTCACTCTGTAGTGCTGTATCCACTGCTTTCTCATCTCAAGGTAATTATCATCATAATCCATCATTAACCACATCACAGACCTACACGACTGCTTGCAGCCAGTCTGCTCTCATTGATTTTTAATGATTAATAATGCATGTCCATTATAAGCACACTATCCGTGCTCTCTAATCTACATCATGAGGGTGTTTATACACTAGATGACACAAGCACTGCACAGAAAAATGATTAAATATTAATGTTGTGACAATTACGCTGTTTTTATCGATTTTGTGTAATTCTCAGCCATCATATTTCAGCTTTTCTCTGATCTTTCTCCCTGATCAGTTGACGGTAATCGATGAAAATGAAACTATACTGTCTCACTAATCTGTGGTGTAGAAAAACACCACCAGCATGCAGCTAAACACTGGGAACCTCCCATCCTGCTCAGACTCTTTTGCCTTTTTCCAAAATCACATTTGGCTGGTGAGACAGTGAAACGCTCTGGCAAAAATTTGGAAGGCAGCAACCATTGTGGCCGGTGGATGAAAATGTTAATTTCCTCCCTTGATAATGATGCATGTCGTTTCCAAATGTGATTATGCAAAGAGAATGGTGTGTAACACGCTTGTAATGTGCTTAGGATGTTTTAAAATACATTACCATGTCTGCACACTGTGAAATGTAAAAGACCCTAAAGGAAACCTTTAAGGTTTTTCAGATTAAAACCACAGGGGGACCCGGGACGGTTCCATGAGGCACCTCAGGATTAAGGATTAATATAAAATAAAGGCAATTTGAGGCATTGGTGACATTTAAGAGCTCCTGTGGGATTTGTTTCCTGGTGAGGAAGGAGATTATTAGCTGTTATTAGAAGAAGGAATAAACAAGAATTATTTTAGCACCAGCCTATATGTTCACAGAGATACATTTAAACACAAGAGCCTGTTTTTTATTGTGATTTGACTCATCCATACGTAAAACTGTCCCTCGATATTATGCTGTTTTCTGTTTTTCTGTCACCTACTTCCAAGGTGCTTCAAGTAGGTCATTTTAATGAAATGAAACATCGCATTTAATCTTTCTCTTTTTTTACAGGCATAGAAGTGATTAAGACCATTCGGAGGAGGTAATGTCAATTTTCTAGATAAAAAAATAAGCATTTTGGATTTTTATCTCAAACGTGTATTTATGAGGACTTCTCAATTAACAAGTTTTTATTGTGATGTTAAACGAATCCCTAGATATTCCCCAATTCCTTATTTATATTCATATCACGTTTCTCTTACCTTTTACATTTTTAAGACACAGATTTTTAAGAATGGGTGCCAATCTCAAATAGATCCACTGGTGCTCTGATGATATGCCACCATGTCATGAGGGGTTTTGTTTTTACTATCAAATCTGTTGTAAAGGACCTAACAAATGTTTACTTTTTGTGTTTGTGAGCAGCTATAAGGTCAGAATAGATCAGGAGTCTGAATCCCTGGGTTACCTGGAAAATTTGGGGTGGGACGTTGACTAATAATTAATAACTAATAATGATTACCTCAACAACATCCTCTGACGTGCGATGGGTTCAGTGGAACAACTGTAGTCATGAATATGATGAACTGCTTGGCCGTCGTCCGTACCCCTCCCTGCATTGAAAGAAGCCTCATTGGACATCAGCTACTCAAATAAGGATCATGAATTCAAATGATGTTAATAAAACATGAACAGGAGTGTGTGTGTACATGGACAGGTAAGACTGCAGCGTCCTCACTTTCCTGTGTAAACAGAGGCGAGGCTGTATGAACACAGCCAGTGGGGTGATGCCAGACAGACCATGACAGCTGTCTGCTCTTATATATCTTAGTCTGCTGCACCCGGTTCACACTGCAGCGCTCATCCTGTTCTGCACAGATACTGTAAAACCAAACAGGAGGAGCAAGACGCTAACGATGAAAGGCTGGGGGTAAATCCCATATCAATGGAGGCTTTGCAGTTTCATTATGGCCAATATACTTCCAATAAACTGTCCCTTTCATGGGCTAAAACTAGAAAATGATCTATTAGAGAAAAAAGTCTAAATCCCAACCAGCTAGAAATAGAACGCTTGGTGTGGTCTGTCTATAGATCTGGTTGGTCTCGAGAGCGCCGCACATAAATATTTTCATTATCAATTCACCAAGCAGTTCTTCAAAACCCTTTCATGCATGGCGGCCACTACAGTGGACAGATATTTTGAAGCCATTTGGAGCCTTTTAAGTTGTAGCACCATGTCCCAACCACCATTTGGCAGACCCCAAAGCGTCTACAATTCCATTTGATTATTATTTTTGTACGTCTTTGTCGTTTTGAGATATTTCATCATAAATTCAAAATAGTGGAGGGAAGAGGAGATGCACCAAGTACCTCAGGAATAACTGTTTAATCCTTTTATTCTCAGAAAACCAGACAGGTAAGAAAAAACTATTTTTCAACTAAATAAGATGTAAGAAATACTTCCATTCAGATTTTAATAATATTTTCCTTGTACATTTCTTTTCTGTGACTGAAAATACATCTGTCCACTCCAGTGGACGTTATGCACCAAAGGGGATATTCTGCCTATTGGGCCTATATATAGTTTCCACCTTATTTTGTATGTATGATATAATTTACACTTTAATAGTTTTTATGTGTATTCATACCATTTGCTCTTAGTAAATGTTTTAGAAACATGTTTTCTCGGACACATATTGAGTTGAATCCCTTTTTATACCGTTGATGCATGGTGTCCAGTGCAGCTGATATCAAAATAAAATATATTGAAAAAAATGAAGTCATTGGCATGATTTTTCACTTGTTTAAAAGTAAAAACAAACATTAAAAAAAATATTATTACTTTATTATGTCAAGCTTAGTTGTTAGCAAGCTAACTAGCCAGCAAGTAACATATCAAACTACAAATAAGTTAATATTAGCTTCAAACTACGAATAAAACGTTTAATATTACTACAAATGCCAGCTAGTATTTTTTATTAGATAGTAGTTAGTGGTTTGGCATCTAAATATGAACTATGTGACATCTAATAACATGCTAGCTTCCACTAACAACATGAGCTAATGTACCTAATGTAGCTGATTCTATATGAAATGTTTTAACGATGAAATTATCACTCAAAAAGAGACAGAAATAAACAAAAATTAGACAACCAGCTGTTTAGCTGAAGACCTTCAACAGTGTCCATTTTTTCACTTCAGTAAACACTCAATAATTTACTCTTTAGTGAGCAGTAAATTCAGATACACTTTTATTAAATCTATTAATCTGCATCATCAGTGAAAAGTGTAGTTTTGCAAAACAATAATTTACACGTCCATCAACAGTAAAGTGTTAAATTGTAAGGAGCCCTTTGAGTAGTCACAGCATTTTTTTTTCTACTTCGTGCGCTCGTTTTACTGAATCGTGTGCACAATTTAGTAAAAACGTGCACACGAAATACTTAAATCCTACGCACAACGTACTCAAAACAAGGGATGTCCGCGTTAAGGTGCTCTGACTAATAACAAAGCCTTGACTAGCAAGAGTTGACAAGAGTTGTGTCTCCATAATGCATCTCCAAACTGAAATAAAACTTAATTATTGAACCCATAATGACGTGAAAAATTACAAATAAATGAAGCTACAAGCTGTCAAAATTTCTCCTTCCTGTCCTTGTTTAATGAAACTGTGGGCAGTGAGTATGTTGTGCGAGTGATGTAAGTATTTCATGCACACGTTTTACCAAATGAGCACAAATAATGAGTAAAATGTGCGCATGGTTTATTAAAACGAGCGCACGAACTAGAAAAAAAAATGTGGGCTCCGTAATATTGTTTACAAAAAGTAATGTTAGTGTTTAATTAGAATTCAGACACTAAAAAATAGGAAATTAAGTAGTAGTATAAATAATCAGTCAATCAATGACTTGAGAAGGAGTTTACGTTGTACATTTTACACATGGTGGGTTTTTAGGGCCCATTCTCTTAGTTTATTTTAGAATTAATATCCTTATATTTGATTGTTTCAGACCACCTATTCTAACTTTATAAGAAATGTATACACTTTTATAAAATATTAACCTTAAGGCAAAGAAAATGCATTCCAAATGCCATCAATCGTGGTTATTGTTTAGGCCGCCTTTGATGAACTAAATTGATCACGAGACGAGATGATCTGGGTGTCCTTCTGCCACGACTTAACGAAAAAAACCTAATGGTGGAAACCATAAAGCAAACTGTTCAGAAATATAAGGCAAGCGCCACAAGGGAAATGTGTTGTGGTGACATGCAGCCCCTGCAGGATGTTTTTAATCAGCATATGTGTTTTAAAATAGGCACAAATGTCTCAATCCAAAAAGAGAGTAAGAGGCATGCAGCCATGTGATATTTAGTCTGTAGCATCCTGCCAATAACATGACTCTCTGTGGTCTGTAGTCTGACTCAGACCTGACTCAGGTGGTCCTGATTGCAGCGCTGCAGGAGGTCTAACCGGGGTCGTCTGGGGGGTTTTCAGGAACAGCGTCAGTGCCAGGCTCATCTTTAACCCGTGACCCCGCTCTGTTGTCTGCTCGGTTACACTTCATAGTTTAGTCATTTAGCTCGGTGGTCTCCAGCAGTTCGCCTTGCAGGGCAAAGAGTCTGCAGGTTTCTGTTACGAGCAAACACTGAAGCAGCTAGTTTCACTACCTTGTAAACACAGAGAGCCCCAAACAGTCACAACAAAACACGATGGTAGTCTGGGGCTTTGGCTCAGGCTCAGGTAATGTTTCTGAAGAGTTTTAGGGGTGTAAATGAGCTGATATTACACATGGTTTGTTTTAAAGACTAATTCTGATATCTTTTATCTTTATTTCTGAATGTTTTTATTCAAAGAAATCAACAAGCAATGTTTAAATAAAGGAATTATATACCTGGCAATGTAAAAAGGATTTTGAAACAGCATTTAGGTTCCCAACCTGGGGCTCACGGCGCCTCCAAGATAAAACTTTTCCTTATTTTTTCAGACTGTTCTCTAACTTTTGCTTTTTTTCTTGTGAAATACTGAAGACTTGAATCTCTTCAGGCTTCAAAAAACCCTTCACATTACTGTAATTTGATGAGGGGTCACAAATATCCAAAAGGTTTGGGAACAACTGACATGAGGTGGTAAAATGTACAGAACTTTCTTCGGTGGCTCGTGAAAATTTTCTCAGGGTTGTGGCTGTGCTGGGGGGAATTTGGACTCGCAGACTCAGCCTTTCTAAAATCTTGGCTTTGGTAATGGTTAAAATTGTCTGTATTTAAACAGAAATCTTACATTCACAAGCTAGAAGGAACAAGAATAACTAATAAGAATAACTAAATCCTCTCAATCAGCATTCGTGGAGGCTCTGAAAGTAGAAAACAAAACTTAATACTTGATGAAGCGGCCGCAAAACGGGTTGTATGTTCTTCCATTTGGAGAAAATGTTTAAAATGTGTTTAAAATAAAGAAACTGTTGTGCAGAAGCATTCGCACACTCTAAACAAACATCTTTCTTCAAAATCAGGAACACTTCAGTCATTCTAACTGCTGCTTGATGCTGCTTTCTCGCCACAAAATCAAGGAGAACATTAGCCGTGCACGTTGAACTCAAACTCGGAAATGTTTAGGAACTATAAAGCTGCATGTTTGTGTTTGCTTTCCCGCTGCAGCTCAAGAAACGCAACATTTAAACTCTTTGAAATTGTTGTACACGATTTTAACCGTGCATTTGACGTATTAGTGATGTCCAACTACCCACAGTAGTGTTTTCTTTTTGTGGTAAGTATTCTAGAAAACTCCTGTGATGCTCAAAAGGCTTTTAACAGGATTTTGACCCTTTGGTTGCTTGACCAACGAGTCCTCCTCGCCATACTGTGCTCCCCAGGGGTGCTCCTGGGTAATATGAACACCTTGTCTTGGCTCGGAAAGGTCCCTGATCTCTCTCTGGAGGACACAAGGAGGAGCCGTCATCACCTTGACTCAACAGATCCGGCAAAGTCGCCTCCTCGGGGCGTCTGGCTCGCCTCTCCATCATGGCACAGGGAGGAAAGAAAAGGAGCTAAAAATAGCTTCAGGTTGTATCTGGGCAGCGGTTGGCCGGAAGCGACTGATTGGCGCAACAGCATAATACTGAAGCTTTTAAATATTGATGGTAATCAGTTAACAAAATATGCTCTGGATGAGGCTTTATTGTGTTTCGAAGATGTGATCACGCTGTTGATGAGATATTAACATCCCTTTGATGCTCAGAACATCAGTTTTGGTGCGTCAGGTCAAAGGAAACAAAACCACAAGAGAAAAAGAAGCAAACCTTATTTTGCTTCTAAAAATGAAGAGCAAACTGTGATTTTAAAGCCAAATACAGTTTTGATAATGTTAATAAAGACAATAAAATAAAAATGATGGGTATTATTGACCTTTTTACAGCTGATTAGATCAGGAACAGTGGAAGAAAAGTGACCACTGATGTGTCTACAATCAGCCAAATCATCAACTGACTGTCCATATGTCCTGCCACAGTGCCCACAAGCAAGAAATGATTAACATGTACAGCAACTCTTTGCTCCCGTAATTGGAAGCATCTGTAGGTCAGCGCTGCAGTAATTCCCTGCAATTTTCAGAGACGTGTCGGAGAACAAACGCCCGTCTCCCCTCGACCCTCGGCGTCATTTAAATTGAAATGTGTAGCATTGTTCGCCAGCTTGCGGTCATGACACCATCGGAAAAAACAACACTATTATACAGTTCATTATTAAAGGACCACGCAAGACAAAACAACAACAGCATCAACAGCAGAGGGGCTGGTGAAATTTCTCCACGGATATCAGACAGGCCGAGTGTGCCAAGACGGTTTTGATTTTATTATTTTTATTATTTTTTCTTTTACGACAGCACACAGTCTAGTTTTTGAGGAAGCCTATTACTGTCCTCCCACACACACCCATCAGTAGCAGGCGCACCACGACCTCAATAACCCTCCACACACACATATAGAGGCTGGTGTAGTCCATTTAAGCCTCCATAAATCCACCAGTACACTCAGAACACTACTGCCATCAAGTGGCTGATTCTACACACAACATCTGCATGAAAGCATCCTGCAGCATCAGTGTTGCTGGATTTAAACCATGTACTGTACTTCCTGTAAAGTAAAGTACTTTGCTACTTTATACTCCTACTCCACTACATTTATCTGACAGCTGTAGTTACTTCACAAAAATCTTCTATTTACTTATTCAAAAAAGAATTGTTAACAGCGGTGGAAAAAGTATTCAGTATACTTTAAGTGAAAGCAGCAATACCACAGTGTAAAAATACCACATTGCAGTACAAGACCTGCATTCTAGACCTGCAACCAAAAGTACTCATTATGCAGCATACTGTCCTCCATCAGTGATAATATATATATATATATATATATATATATATATATATATTATTTAATTACAATTAATTATAATTATCATTAGTAAAAGTACTCGTTCTACAGTGAAATGTCACCTATGACTGATATATTATGACATTATTAAAGATGAAAAGTATTTAAAGTGCTCAGAAAAATGGGAATTTGAAAATCTGACAACTGGGTGAAATCCATCTGCTGAGGAAGATCATGTGATGCGACTGAAAGCTCCTGAACAGCCACTAAAGTGAGCTCATGGAGGAGCTGTTTTATCAACAAATGCTGTATTTTCAGATTCTCCTTCTCAGAGCACGAAAGTTCATTCTTGAGCTCGGAAACGGCAGTTTGACCGGAAAAATCTTAACTCAAGGATCACTTACTGGTTTTCTGGGAGCTTTCAACTGCGTCTCACGGTCTATCTCAGCAGACGGAGTTCTGCAAACTTCATCTGGTTAGAAAGACTGTGGGATGTGGTCAACAGCTATAAAAAAAAAAATGTAGTAAGTGGACATTGAGTTACCGCAAGATTTTTCTGTTTCTTCTTCATATTTTTATTTTGGTCAAAAAACAAACAATTTGAAGATTTTTCTTTTGTAGCGGTTCTGGATCGTACGACACAGTCTTCATGGATCGGATCCATCTGCTGAGGAAAATCATGTGATATGGCTGAAATCTCCAGAACAGCTACTAAACGGATCTTGTGGTGAAATTGTTTTGTCAAAAGCAACAACAATCTTTAAGGTTAAATCTTTTCGATCTCTTTTCATTCATTCTTGACCAGTTACACAAAAATATCTCAACTCAAGGTCCACTTACTAGCTGCAGCTGGAGCTTTCAACCACATCACCCACTTAGTTCACTCACTGCCTTACTCTGTTTACAACATTTTAAATTTAATACTTTTTGGAGTTTTTTTGACTTTTTTTAGAGACTTAAAAATGAACTGAATCAACAATAAATCTATTATTAAATAATATGTCAATGATGGAAATAATTAAGTTATATCCTGCACCGACGTCCTGTTTCAGCGGGAAATAAATCACATTTAATCCTAAACTAATGGCTCAACCTGGTCCTCACAAAGCAGGTAAAACAAACAGTCAATAAGCTCAATCTGGCGCATTATTTGTGAGATATTCATTTAATAATATTTTTAAGATTAAGATACTGAAGAAAAACAGGCTGGAAAATTTAATTTTTCTTTACACTTTTTCAAAACATCCTTTAATGATTCAATTTTCTGTAAACAGAATTTCTTCATCTAATTCTGTTTCTGAGGGTTTTTCCGCCCAAACGACACAAAAAACACTGAATACTGAGAATTGTTTGGCATGAAAACAGAGACTGTAAATATAGTGTGTCGGCTATTGGCAGCTTCAATACAAAAATATTGGAATCAGGCTTTAAAAAGACCCTCTGTGGTGAAGAAGACAGATATTTCTGTAGGAGTGTAGGACAGTAAAGGGATCCTTGCTTGCTTAATTAATAATAAATTAGAAGAATAATGATGATTAAAAGAGGCACTTCTTCATCACGTGCTCTTCAGTAAATTATACAAATAAGAAGTGACGAAATCTGAGACAAAGGTGAGAGGAAGTACAGCTCAACTTGCTCCACACAGTCTTCACGGATCAGATCCATCTGCTGAGGAAGAACATGTGATATGGCTGAAAGCTCCGGAGTGTTTTGTCGGAAGCAACAACATTTTTTAAGGTTAAATCTTTTCGACGTCTTCAAGTTCATTCTCTACCAAAAAATATCTCAACTCAAGGTCCACTTACTAGCTGCTTCTGGAGCTTTCAACCACCGACTGAATACTTTTAGGGCTTTTTGTTGCTCAAGAAATAAACAATTTGAAGGCACTTTTGTGTCTGTTTGGATCTGATAGCACAGCAGGGTTTCTGGAGGAGCTAAAGTTAAGACTTTTAAAGAGCTTTTTAAAACCACGATACACTAATTTTCTAACTCATATCAAGGCTAATTTGTGTGTTGGGGGGATAAATACAAAAAGATTCACGTCTTAACTAAAATGTATTTGGGACCATGCATATAACAGAGTAGTTCTCATTGTTGGTGGCGGAGTCCGCCATTCCCGCATTACTGTTTTTTAATTTTATCTCAGTGATTTGATTTCATGTCGCTGATATCAACTTTCAGAGCTGGTTTAAGCTACTGCTACTGCTAACCCAACATTTCCTGCTGCTGCTACTTCACATTAAAAGCATTTAACTGACAAAACACAAGCTTTTATTGTGAATTTATTTGCACACTTCACAGTGTGGTGTAAAGAACTATTAAGATCTGTAATTACGACCCCTTACCCCCCCAGTTAGCTGGTCCAAAATGACAATATCAATATAAAAATGGTCCGTGGTGCAAAAACAACTGGGAACTTCTGAATTACAGTGCATGAAAACTTATTAATGCAATTTAAAAATCTCTAAAATGTTATTATTTGTGACAGAGAATAACCTTTGTTACTGGTAAATTCTTAAAAATGTGTTTTAATGTGTTAATTTTGTGCTGGAAACATTTGTAACAGCAGCTCTTTTAAATGCTTTACGTCATTGTGGAATCAAACTGCTGAATTAAATCACCATTTTGTCAGATTTCATCACTTTTTAAGTAAATTAAGTGAATAAATAACTTATCAAGAGGCACATTTTTAACATTTGAAGGGTTTTCCTTCACACTTCACCGGTAAAGGGCAGTAAATATAGTGCAGAGCGCTCCGACGTGAGTTGGATTCGATCACCTCTGAGGGGAAAACGCCACCAAACGCACCTCCAGGTTCATCCAAACATTCAACCCAAACTCCCCGTTGCAAAAACAATCCATTAAAATAAGTCACGTCCGAGTCTTAAAACCATTTTAAAAATTGAGTTACAGTATTTCCAACTTGTTTCCAGAATTATAAGTTATTTTCGGCACATTACCGCCTTATTTCGTGATCATATCCAAGCTCATTTTTACAATAAATGTATATAAATACAGCATTTTGTCAAGATACTCACAAAGTACCTGACATACGCAGACTATCACTGAGATTTTAAGACAAACTGACTTGTTAAGGTGGATATTTTTGCAGTAATAAAACACAAAGTTTAAAGCTCAGTGTGTGTAAATTAAATAGTTTCTAGATGAACCGTCAGTCTGTGTTTTCGGCTGTGAAGGCCGGGTTCTCGTCTGCCCCTCCTCTGTCTGACGATGGGTGCGTTTGGTCTTCGCTAGAGTCTGAGGGTGCTGGGTGGGTGGTGTCTGGTTGTGTGGGTGTTTCTGAAACGGCTGGGGGATCCTTGCTGCCGTCATTGCTCGAGTTGCTGTGTGATGTCGCCACCGCCTCGTACTCAGCCGACGCCTGCTCATTAGGTACCTGGCAACAAGAGGAACAAACAATGATAGTGGTTGACAGGCAGCCAGTTTACAGTTGCATCACACATCTGGCACCACGAACATTTTATAACTTTTATCTAATCAAGTCTAATTATCCACAAACCAGCCAAAAAACACACAGCTAGCTGAAGAAACTCATGGCTAGCTACTGGCCATTTAACACAATGATGTTAACATGTTAGCCTCTACCAGTCACATTATCTAGAGTTTTCTTCTTATCTTACCTTCTTATCTTTTCTTTTCCTATCTTCTAATCTTATCTTATCCTCGCGTCTCTTCCTCGTATCTCTATCCTGCTGGGAGGAGCTGACACAGTTGTAGGGACAGTTTTGAGCCGCTGGGTGACGCAAAATGCTCGCTGGGATACTAAAGTCAGCTGCTGAAGCATCCTCGATAACACTTCCACTCATTCGGACTGTAGTCGGCTAAATGAGGGACTTTGTATCGGAACAATATGATGAAGGACACGAGAACGCAGACCTTACGAGCAAAACTCAGGCAGGACTCAGTTAATGCAATGATCTAAAAATACTCCATTACAGGCTACAGCTACATGTACTTAAAGTATCAAAAGTGACTGACATATTAATATTGTTAATACTGAAGCATCAATGTTAGAGCAGCATGTTGGAGCTGCTCCACGTGGAGCTAGTTTAGTCCAGTGGTTCCCAACCTAGGGGTCGGATCCCTAAAGGGTCTCCAGATAAATCTGAGGGGTCGTGAGATGATTGATGAGAGAAAAAATAAAGTTCTGTATTCAGTTTTTAGTCTTTTCTCTAATCTTTTACCTTTTATGTGAAACATTGGATCATTTTATCTCTTTAGGCCTCAAACAATTATTTAAATTAAACCATCTGATGAGTTCACACTTCACAAGGAGCCTCAACTAGACACAAGCCAAAAACCGCTGCTTTAATCTTTAATAATGGGTTTTATTTTATTAACTTATCTTATAATTTGTGTGTAAAATCTGAAAAAGAAAAGTAACAAGTAACTTAAGTTATCAAATAAATGCAGCTCTGTAAAAAGTACAGTATCTACCTCTGAAGTGTACTGTAGTGGAGTAGAAGTAGCATAAAATAAAAATACTCAAGTAAAGTACAAGTACATTGAAATTGTACTTAAGTACAGGACTTGAGTAAATGTACTTAGTTACTTTCCACCTCTCACTGTAGAGTATCTTTGTGCAACCAGCTCATAACGAGCAGCCTGTCTAGCTAACAAATTAAAATGATCTAAACACAAAATCAGATGAATCAATCAGCTGTTTCACAGAGCAGAGGACCTCCCACATGGCCACCAGAGGGTGGGGTCGGGGGAGACGTCACCCGGGGGAGGAACTCAGGCATGCATGCACCTCACATGACGTCATGAAACAGGTGTGGGAGGTTCGTAAACACAGACACATACGCATGCATGTACACGCCCACATACCCTACAAACACACACTCAGGTATAGATGAGTCACTGTTATCACCACATGCATCGACACACACACACACACACACACACACACACACGCACACACAGACAGAGGAAACCCTGGACAACCCCCGCACACACACACACGGTAGTTTTCCATCGACCTTCGCACGCACAAACGTCTCACCTTTCTTCAGTGTGTGTGTGGGCAGCCGGTTAGAGGAGGAAGTGTCAGAAAGTTCAGGTTAGTGAAAGTTAACGAAACATTTTCAACAGAAATTTCCTACAGTCATTAAACTACCAGACACAACAGACGGAAACAAGCACTATTATTATTATTAGTATTATTAGTAGTATTATTAGTATTATGACACAAAGTGCTGCTGCAGCTACACCAGTACATGTCTGTTTCCAGTTACTACACACATGAATACACTTTAAAATATAAAATTAAAAAACTTTTGTCTTTTTAATAAAATACNAGTGGCAGTGGTGGGATGTAATAAGTACATTTACTCAAGTACTGTACTTAAGTACAAGTTTGAGGTACTTGTACTTTACTTGAGTCTTTTCTTTTGTACTTCTACTTCACGACATTTATCTGACAGCTTTAGTTACTTTACAGATTCAGATTTTTACACACAAAGCATCTGAAGAGTTTATAAAATCTGATGTTTTGTTGTAAATTAAACTACCCACCAGTTTAAACAAGTACAGCTGAAACCATTAGTTGATTAACTGATTAGTTGGCAACTATTTTGATCATCGCTTCAGTCATTTTTCCTGTAAAAACATTTCATGTTTCAGCTTCTCAAACTGAAGATTTGTTGCTTTTGCATATAGAATATAGAAGAGTACAGTCACAGTCGATTACTTTGAATACTTTAAGTACATTTTCCTGATTATACTTTCATACTTTTACTTCAATGCAGGACTTTTACTTGTAACAGAGTATTTTTACAGTGTGGTATTAGTACTTTTACTAAAGTAAAGGATCTGAATACTTCCTCCACCACTGACCATATCTGTGAATATTAGTTTATTTTTCTTTCTCAGACCTAAACTTTTAATTACAGTACTGAACATGTTTTGAATTTTGTTCACCTGCAGTGGTCGAGTCTCTGGAGGGGGTCCGCCACCCTTGTTCATGTTCATCAGCTCCCTGATCTGGAAGATGGCGAAGGCGATGGTGACCCAGGGGGCGCCAGAGAGCACCCAGGCCGGCTTGGTGACGTCCTCCTGATCCTCCTGGTGTTTGGTCTTCTTGACGGGCAACACGGCGGCATGGCGAGCCAGGGCGGGGCTACCGGCAGCGTTCTGGCTCTGCACCAGGTCGATGGTGGCGATGGGAACCGGGCTGGAAGGGACCGGGATGTTCTCAGCCAGCATTTTGTCCTCTGAGGGAGGATGAGGAGAGAGGAAACAGACAGGAAACAAGCTGTCTTTTAGAATAAAACATTTAGACTTACAGGCAGGTTTCCATTAGTCTTTCAACACTCAACATTCACAGATTTTATTTTAGTCTTGCCAGCCACTGAAATGGAAGAAAAATGTAAATTTTGGATGAGGATGTTAGGGCAACATGGACTGTAAACTCTAGAAAGAGACCTGGAGGAGGAGGACTTCAGTCCAGCTGCAGATCTGCACTAAAACCTGCTGAAGTGGACTGAAGTTTACGGTTTATAGTTTCCATTTCCACACATTTCATCTCCTGACAACACCAAAAGACTCAGTCCAGCTCGGTCCGATCAGTCGTCACGTCCAAATCATATTTATAATCAGTGCAAAAATGCCAAATTTTACTTTAAATGTCTTTAAATGAATGATTTGTGTTTATATTTTTATGGGCTGTGCCTTACAGACCAGTTGCAGACACAATATTCATGAATTAGCTTTTATTTTATGGCATTAAATGTCCTATAAACCCCCATTTTACTCAATTACTTTAAAGAAATATGATGAAACATCCTATAAATGTCCACTTATTGTTCACACTGTTCTTTCACCATATTTCAATTGGCTCTCTGGCACTGAACCAAAGCCAAACTGTGTGTCTGGATGGAGGTGGAAGTTTTTCCCACCTTTCTCCTCAGGCTCTCGAGTGAGGCACTGGATGAAGGAGAAGATGAGGAGGATGACGAGGGAGGCCATGCCGATTCCTCTGAACGTCGCTGCAGCACCTGCAAAGCAAACACATCAGGAGTATTATTAAGTTTTATTTAAAGCTGGAATAATCCATTTTTAGCCACCAAGAGGTCCTAAAACAGACACCAGTTTATCCCGGCTGCTTTTCAGCCCCAAAGTGGCCAAAATAAAACAACTAATGCAGCTTAAAAACTCGACTGATACTCTATATAACAGTTTCAGCTCCTGTGTGAGAGTGTGATCCCTCCGGCGGGTCGTACCAAAGTAGTTGACGAACACTCCTCCCACCATGGCTCCACAGCCGCGGCCCAGGCCGAGGTGAAGGCCCTGCAGGATGCCCTGCGCCGACGTCCTCAGGGCCGGAGGGACCGCCGCGCTCAGAAGGGAGATGCAGGCTGCCCAAACCGAGGCGTGGGTCACACCTGGAGGACACACGGGGACAGACGTGGGTCACAGCTGAGTTGTTCCATGTGTTTTGTAATAGTTTATATGAGGCTGAGTAAACAGACAATACATGTGAGTATGATAAATGTATTTATATTTTAGTCTCTTCAAGGGATTTATTGATTATATTAAAAAAAGATAATCAAAACAGACTTTTTCTTTAACTTAAAAGCTCCTGATATTTCTATTATTTTTGGGATGTTTACGCTTTGAGATGATTTATTCAAAGAAATAAACAAAAATGATGACCAAACAGATACAGAAGAGGCATTTGCTGTTCATTTAACTCAGCTGGAAAGACAGCATTTAAGCTCTATCACAATAACGAAGAATCTAACTGAATATTTTGTGATATAAACTCATCGCTCAGCTGTAAACTGGCTGAATATAAATCTGGGAGGCTGCATGTGGGAAAGCTGCAGCTGTAATCAAGAGAGATAGTCGACCTCTGTCGTGTTAAAAGTAAAAATTCAGTGTGTTGTTTATTTTTTTGGCTGTTTTACAGTCCTGGACAGACTTGCCCTCCAGTAAGATTTCACGTGTTCGAGGGAACAGCTGAGAGTCTTGAGTCTCCACATTTGTCTTCGGGTGTTTTGGCTCCAGTTTCAGTGGTAAAAATCACACTTTATTTATCAGGGTTACTGAAACTGAGATCACAACATACCACAAAGTAAAATATGATTCAACAGAGGAACCATTATTAACACAGCCTACACACTGCTTTGTTTAAATCTCCTCTACAGCAGGTTACTTCTTCTTTAATACATATATTCATTTTTCCTTTGGTTTGTAAATATAATTTATGTTGATCTTCTCTTAGTTTCATGTGAACTTGTAAAGCACTTTGAACTTTTATATACCATTTTTGTAAAACAAGTTACAACGTCTTCATAAAAAAGACGATTAACTAAACTCCATCTACCAAAACAGTTTTCAAACAAGGTTTTGAGATTGTTTTTTGGCTTTTAGACCCCACAGACAAACAGATTTTAAAGAGTTCTGTTACACTAAAGACTCTACTTTAGTGTCATTACAGTAATTCAATATAATTATATACTGTATGTGTATATTCGCATTATTGCAGCGACTCAACATCAATCAGCAGTTTAAAAAAAAAAGCATCTATTCACCTCTGCTGTCATTGTTACATAAACTCAAGAGAATTATCTGTATTATAATAACTTTAAAACAATATTGGCTTGTTTACAATCAATAATTAGTGTCATTAAAGTATCTCAGAAAGAGGTTTATTACAGTAAATATAAATTAGTTTAATTGCAAGTGGTTAAAAGACAAATATGTCAGTTTTAATTACATTACTTCATGCGTCATTTTAAGTCTTTATTGGAGATGTACATATTACAGATATATCAGTATCAGCATAAAGTTTATACGTCGGGTGATAACTAACAAGAAACTGCAGTTGAGAAAGTGCCAAACATACTTACAATAGAGGCAGAATTTATGTTTAATTTAAATCCTCGTGATATTTCTAATATTCTGGGGATGTCTACACTTCGAGAGGATAATTTACACACGTAACGTTTTTGAGAATAAACAAAATCTTGTGGAATATATATGTTGGGCGATAACTAAGAAACTGCAGTAGAGAAAATGCCAAAGATTATAATATATTTATAATATTTAGAACTGATAATTAAGAAACAGTGCCTCCATTACACAGTTTGTCCACCAGAGGGCACTGAAAAGCTGATTTTGAATTTCTCAGTACAGATCCTGGTCATTTTTGTTTAATAACCAAATTTGACCTCATCCTTAACGTGTTGATGTAAAATCTCATATATTGATATTAGTATCTGCCTAAAACACCCAGTATTTGTGGGTTTATAGCAGTTATTTACTTAATGAATGATAATGACTGGGTCGGACCGCTCTGTTGTGGCTGAACATCTCTGCACATGAAAATAAAAGCTGCACAACACTTTAATTTTGGCAACAGCTCAGCTTCCTGTCTGGAGCCTGAAACATAACGTGTCACGTGACCACCACGCCTCCTCCAAGCAGCTTAGCAGCTTTACGTTCTTGAAGTAAACAACAGTAAAAATGTAATCTCCGGTTGAAGCTCCTCCTGATATTTTCTGTTTTGTGGTGATTTTATCAGCTCAGACTGGAAGTTGGAAAAGCTGAATGGACTTTTAAAACGTTTGAATTGTTTTAATTGTCGGCTTCTCAGTCAAAACAGGGAGCTGAACTCGTTTTCACTTGTTTACTCTGTGAGGCGTCAGTGTTTCCTCAGGGCGGACGTCTCAAAACAAACCACCCTAGTTTGATTTATCCTCTCATGAAAGGTGGAGGAAGTATTCAGATCCTTCTCTTCAGTACAAGCACTAAGACACTGTAAAAAGTTTTGTGTGTAAAAATCTTAATCTGTAAAGAAACTAAAGCTGTCAGATAAAAGTCGTGGAGCAGACGTAAAAAGTATCATGAAAAGAAAAGACTCAAGTGAAGTACAAGTGCCTCAAATTTGTTCTTAAGTGCAGTACTTGAGGAAATGTACTCAGTTACATTCCTCCGCTGCCACTCATATTGTCCCGTGTGATTAACATATTAATAATATGAGAATCTGATATTTCACCACCATTGTTTTGGGTCACATTAGTTGGATTTTTTCAACTTAAACGCTGGTAATTTACGCATGAAATACACTAAATGTTTCCTCATAAAACTTTATTTTACACAGTCTCCATTAATTTCCTATAAAATAACTGATATATAACTATAATTTCACGAGAAGGTTTCTGGAAAAGTTGACGTAATTTGGTAGAAAAAATAGACAGTGTTCAATTGTTACACTTAAAATAAAAATGTCACTCCTTTTAATATTCTTTATCTCGCGTCTATGTGAGGATAATCATGCTCAAAGTTTTGGAACTACAGCTCCCATAAAGCTTTGGGGGATTTGAGCCTATATTTGTTTACATTTTGGCATTAAAAATATACTGAATTAGCGGTTAGCACTTCCTGTTTGTGGCGTATTCATGGGTGTACAGACAACTATCACTGGATTACTTTGATACTGAAGAAAACTTAAAAACGTGTTAATTCTCAGGCAAGTTCTGCAGTTATAAGGAGCATCTTTTTTTCTGTGATTTCTAATCGGTTTTACTGACGTTTATTCATGATGGACACCAGAGATAATGATAACCTGGGGAAGTGTACGTCACACTGAATATAAAAATGTGTTTATCATGTCTGAGTGTTCAGATTTGACTGAGTTATGACTCGGGGAAGGAGAACGATGTTTGATGCAAATTGCAGAAATCAGACTTTAAGTGTTTTAAAGGGTCTGAAACTGAACTGCAGCTCCGGCCGCCTCCCACTAACCAGCAGATCCTGCTCGACTGCCGTTAGTGAACCAGGCTGTCGGAGGAAAGACGCCGTCCGATAAGCGTCCTGTTAGACAAACACAGCCAGCTTCCTGCCACGTCCCCAGGGTCCTAGCTTCCCAGAAATGAGTGCACGTTACCTTGAAGGACCTCCATGGGCAGGACGGTCCAGGCGTTCTGCAGGTAGGAGATATACAGGTAGCGAGCGGTGTTGCAGGCCAGGCCGATGTACAGCACCCTGAGAGGGAAAACACGGAGGAGGACATGTTAGACTTTATGTGGCATTAGGGCCGCAACTAACGATTATTTTCATTATTGATTAATCTGTCCATCATTTTCTCGATTAAGGTGACGTCCTCAAATGTCTTGTTTTGTCCACAACCCAAAGATATTCAGTTTACTGTCACAGAGGACNTGATGTTAAAATGTCCCACTGTTGATATTAAGAGCTGCTAACCACAAGATAAAAGGACAGGTACCATCAGGTAACACTGGCTTATTATGTTGACGCACAGTTTATTAGGTGGTTTAATGCAATATTATCCCGTTTATCTGAGGTTAGACTAAATATTAGAAACAGAAGCACAAAAGAAAGTTGAATCGACTCGTCTCTAAAACAGTTTTAACAATAACTGAACATCATAACCTTCATTAAACTTGTTGCAGGGCTCTTGGAATAAACTGACAGCTGAGTGTGTGTTTTTACTGTTGTGTCGTCTGCCCTTACTAATTTAATGTAAGAAAAAGTGAAAAATTGGAGGCAAAAAAGTGTGTTTTTGAAAATATCCTGCTAATTTTTAATGACAAACTGAGATATTTTTGGTTCATCCTGTTTTAAGTAGCAAACACTTGTTTAAACCGGTTGGTGCTGGATTTTGTTTTAAGTCCATTTAAACCTGGAACAGAGACTAAAAACCAGAACTAAANAAATCAGAGAATTTGGACAGTTTTTCTTAAAAAATGACTCAAAACGATTAATCGATTATCAAAATAGTTGACAACTCATCGATTAATTGACTAGTTGTTGCAGCTCTATGTGGAATCATACCAACAGTTTTTAAAGCAGAGTACAAAAGTATAGTTTGTTGAATAAAGTTTGTTTTAGCGCTGCAACTATCCCAAGGTGACAGATGGAAATAGCTTGTTTTGTATTTATTTAACACCTCAAACACCCCCAAATATTAAATTCACTATCATATGTGACAAATCTTTACATTTGAGAAGCTAAATCCAGACAGTGAGTGTTATGTTTGCTTGACTTTACAGCTCTTTCATTTTAAAAACAGATCTATTGCACATATTTTTTGTTGCAAATGTTTCTATTTTATATTTATGTTTCTTGACCTTTGCAGTACTTGTCTTTTACTTTCTTATGTTCTCTCTCTTTATTGTTGCACACCAATACACCAAAGCAAATTCCTTGTATGTGAAAACTCACTTGCCAATAAACCTGACTCTGATTCTGAAAGGTGTTTCTGGGCTTTTTTAAAGTTATTCGCTCTCATTTAGTGCAGAAAATATCTAATTGCGCATCTCCAAAAGTGTTGTTTCCAATATTTGTGTTGATTATGTTCTCGCTCCCAAAGAACTGGAGCGTCCTGACATCCCTGTTCTGTTATTTGACGAACGTCTTTGTTCTCATCAGGACGAACAAACAGACCTGAAGGCGACACACCCTCAAAACGACAGGATGACTTCACTGTTTGTTCATCCAGAGGAGGTTTGCTGAGCACACACACACACAGATAAAACAGATGGTGAATGGTTGAAAGAAAGGTGAACATGAATAATTTAAAATCCACAGCAGATTATTCACTAATGTGAGCTTTCTGGATTTTTATCTTCGGGGAAATCCCGCTCTGAGATTCTCCCTGATGATTACAGGATTCATTTAGTCACACAAAAACAAAAAACTCTTCATGTGATGTTAAAATGTCCCACTGTTGATATTAAGAGCTGCTAACCACAAGATAAAAGGACAGGTACCATCAGGTAACACTGGCTTATTATGTTGACGCACAGTTTATTAGGTGGTTTAATGCAATATTATCCCGTTTATCTGAGGTTAGACTAAATATTAGAAACAGAAGCACAAAAGAAAGTTGAATCGACTCGTCTCTAAAACAGTTTTAACAATAACTGAACATCATAACCTTCATTAAACTTGTTGCAGGGCTCTTGGAATAAACTGACAGCTGAGTGTGTGTTTT
>NTHP01000339.1:156632-173425 GCA_003416845.1 Oplegnathus fasciatus
AGACTAAATACAGTGATTCTTGATCTAGACCTGGTCTCATGTGGTCTGGATGAAAAAAAAAGCAGTGAAATCGCCCTTTTTGTGTACGTAAATAAAATAAAGAAACTGGATGACTCTAGTCCAGGTTTAACCGGTGCAGTGTTTTTTTAATCTAGACCTGGTCTCACGTGGTCTGGATGAAAAGAATTGCTCAATGGGCCTCCTTGATGGTCTCTGGAGGTCCCAGACCTCAGTATTATACCAGGAGGACACTGACACTGATCATGAAAGCCATAGTGATCAATACTGACTGTCGGCCGCTGGGGGTCCCCGGACCCGCGTTTGAAATCCGTCTGTGAGTCACTGACTGACACTGACGGTCCTATGCGGAAGTGCTTCTGTTATCTTGAACAAAGCTGATGTATCTTAGCCTGAAACAAACCAAACTCAATGCATTTAAAGGGGAAAATAAGGTGAATCAGCTCAGAGGGCGTCGCTGATATTAAAAACAAGGTAAACCGGCTGAACAGGCAGAAAATGACTCTGTAGCTTCTCTCATCTGACCGCTCTAAACCTCATTTAAACTCTTTAAACGCGTTAAAAAAGACTCAAATTAAACATTTAAAGACAGATTAATAATTATCTCACCTGCTCAGGTCACCGCTCCCATCAAACTATGACTGCGCAGTTTCTGCTGGATTTCTGTCTCGTCCTTTATTTTTCACAATAAATCCGTCATAATTACGACTTTAATTCGGCGGATAATGTTTGAATTTAACGCGACGGCTTCATGTTTGTATGTGACTGTGAGTCTGAAGCGTTTGTCCGGCTCTGCTGCCTTTGTATGGAGAACAACAGCAGCCCGTCGGACCGGAGCTCCCACCTGTCCGGACACACCACGGTCAAGCCCGCCATGATGGACGCTTCTGCTTCCGCTCCACACTTACAAAATAAAACGCACTTACTTTATTTTATTATAATATATATAAAGCTTATTTCTAACACAAAACAACAAGTCCAATTTGTCCCTTTATAATCAATTATAAGTCTAAACAGTATTGTGCTCCCTGTACATATTAATAGATGCCTTTAAAGCACTTCTGTGTACAGAGTAATTACAGTAATTACACACAATTAGAGCTGCTATAATTAGTCCAGTATGTTTTCTTGTTTGCATAAATCTTAAATCTGAAACTGTGTGTTAAACAGGGCTGCATCTAAAGATTATTTGTGATATTTTGATTGTTTTCTTAATTAATCGGTTAATCGGTCTATAAAACATTAGAAAACAGTGAAAAACGCCCATCACAATATGTGACGACCTCATCAGATGTCTCGGTTTGTCCGATCAATAGCCAAATCCCAAATATATTCAGTTTATTATAACGGAAGACAAAGAAAAGGGGCACATTTTCACATTTGAGAACCTGGAGGAATCAAATTTATTGGATTCTCTGCTGGAAAAATAACTTAAACGATCAGTCGATTGGTTTTCTGTCAATCGATTAATCGACTAATCGTTGCAGCTCTGGTGTTAAACATCCTCTGGAGTCTACCTGTTGATCCAGTTCAGGTTTGATAAGTCTAAGTGTGGTGATTTTTGATCAATTTTTAAAAATTCTCATAATTACTTATTAATTTAAATCACCTTTCAAGCAAAAATGGGGGGAAAAAACAGCTGGTTAGAGCTTTACAAAGGTAAGACTTGCTGTTTGTCTTTGTCTTATATGAATTGATTTAGATAAAATAAAATAATAATCTGTGGACTTAATGAAGTAATCATACGATTAATTGATAGTTAATAGTCATTACAGCCCTACAGTCATTATTTATTCCAGCACAATTGCACCTGTATTTTGTATATTTGTTGTCTAAATGTTATTTATGTGTATGAGAGTCACATTCCTCGCATGTGTCAACATACTTTACCAATAAACTAAATTCTGAGACAAATGTCATGCTTTTATTTTGACCATATCCGGTGTCCTTCAGCTCTAAACTCTGGTGTTTCGACGCCGCAGAGCGACTCCGCCTAAAGTGTCTCCGGCGTCTCAATTAAAGGGGAAACTTCCATTAATCACATGTGAAAACATCCCGGTAATTCATCTTAAAGTGACACTTACAGACTTTATGAGTCTATGGGAGCAGTAAATATAAAAATAAATCATTAAACTCACCACTGAGCAGCACAGATGTCCCTACAGCAACTATAATAATAATAATAATGTTTATAATTAAGGCATAATTATCTATTGAATTATCTAGGAACACATTTGAGTAAGATATGAATCATTTTAACCTCTTAAAGTCTTGATTTATCCTCAAGTGTCCCCTTAAGTTTCTTTAATTTTAGGAGGAAAATGCTGAAGGTGCTGCATCGTTACATCAAATAGAAATATTAGACGTCAAAGTTAAACATTTTTAGTGATTTTGGAAACTTTGGCTCTCTTATATTAAATAGAAGAGGCTAAACTAACACGTTAGAGGTGTTTGTTTTACTCATCTTGTCAGAAAGTGTCATTTTCTTGCAGTCTCACAGTTGTATAATCTCCCTACATTATATATAAATTAGTATCTTTAATGCTGATTTTAACGTGGGTGGAGTTTTTAAAAAGAAGGATGATGGTAGATCCTGGAAAGCGTCCGGAAACAACAAACCCCACCCGTCTGGTGCTTCAAGAGCATGAAATCAAACGTCATAAACCAGTTTCACCTGCAGGGGGCACTGTACACTTCTATTTCACATTGAAACTGTGTTGTTTTTTATTGGAACTTGTGAACAAAAGTTTGTCTTAAATGCGAAGTTTTAGTCCATTAAATGTCACAACATCCTGTTTAATGTTTTCCAAACTTCAGGAGCGTTAATAACAAACAACCATTGCACCACATCCGGCCACATAAAGAAGTCATATTCACCATTCAAACATTTAAGATGAGAAAATAAAGCTTTTTTTTATTAATATACCAGTTAAGTTTCGGGGGGAAAGCTCCATAAATATGCTGCATGTCAAGAAAATTAAAGTTTTATTGTGAAGCAGATGTTTTAGAATAATTCCCAGAACAGTGTCGGTTTAAAAAAAAGATTTTTTTTGAGGGAAATCCTTCGACAAAATGAGCTGCAGAATCTGAAATCTCGTTCCAGGCGTGCAGATGTTCCTGTGGGATTTAACAGCTGCCTGAAAGTCAAAATGCAGTTTTTTAATCGTCTTACTGTGTCAGAAAATAAAGAGAGTAAAGAAGGAAGAGAGAAACTGCGATAGAGGAGAGAAAGATGTGTTTCAGTAGTCCGACTCATCTGAAAGCTCTGCCTGCTGCGTCCAGTGCTTCCCCTTCTTCTTCTTCTTCCTCTTCCTCTCGCCCATCAGCATGGCGGCCAGCACGGTTATCACCACGGTGACGGTGATGATGAGCACGGTGACGGTCTCGGCGAGGCACAGCTCCGTGTCCACGTCCATCAGCCGGTAGTCCCGGAGGACCGGCGGCTGCTTGCAGGTCAGGTTGTAGTAGTCGTCCAGGAAGAGCCTCTGGATGCTCCGCAGCTTCCGGAAGACTCTCTGCAGGTCGCAGTCGCAGTTCCAGGGGTTCCCCTCCAGCAGGATGTGGGTGCTGTAGGCGTGGATGCTGAGGAACGTCTTGAAGGACACGGTGGACAGCTGGTTGTCGGCCAGGTTGAGTAACGTCATGCTGGTGAGCGGCTTGAAGACGCCCACCTCCGTCTCGCTGATCTGGTTCCCGGCCAGGTTGAGGACCTCCAGGGAGCGCAGCATGGAGAAGATCCCGCTCCTCAGAGAGGTCAGCCGGTTGTCCTCCAGGTGGAGCTGCCGCAGGGCGCTCATGGGGGAGAACGACCTCACCTGGATGGTGTGGATACTGTTGCTGGTCAGGTTTAACCTCTGGAGGCCGTCCAGGTGCAGGAAGGTCCGGCTGTCCAGGTTCGTCAGGCGGTTGTGGGCGAGCTGCAGCTCCCGCAGGAAGGCCAGGCCGATGGAGAAACCTTCAGTCAGGCTGGAGATCCGGTTCCAGCTCAGGTCCAGTTTCTGCAGGAACTCCAGCTGAGAGAAGCCGCCGTCCTCCACCACGCTGATGTTGTTGTTCTGCAGCAGGAGGACTCGCAGCTTGCGGTTTCTGCTGAAGGAGCGTTCGGAGATGACGGAGATGTTGTTGTCGGACAGGTCCAGGAGCTCGGTGGCGGGGGGGACTCTGCGGGGCAGCTCGGTGAAGAGCGCCTGGGAGCAGATGGTGAACTTCAGATCTCCTCGAAAGTCACAGCCCGGCTCGCACCCGCTGCTTTGAGACCTGCAGGACGCCTCCGTCACCGCCAGGACGAGGAGCAGGAACTCCTTCATGGCTCTCTGAAAACACACAGAGGAGGTCACCGTCGAGTGGTTAAATAACAAACACATTTCTTTGTCTGATAATTTAACGATTTTACTGCTCAATGAAACGGTTAAAAGGTTTATCAGGTTGTTGTGCTGACTTAAAGCCGTTGCTATGTTGATGAAAAAAGCTTCCAAACAATTAATGAAAAAGACTCCACATCACAGCACTCATCAGCTTTGCAGAATTAAAAGCCTTTTTTTGGCTTTTCAGGCCAATAAATAAATAAATAAATAAATAAATAAAAGTCAGAGCAGGTGTTTTAACTTTACTGAGCTTTACAACAAGATCGTGTTGGATCTCTGCTCTTATTAGCTGGTTTATGTTTTGTTATTTCTAAAAAAGAGACATTTAAAGAAACTTTTTCTCGTCTATAGCAGAGGTTTCCAACCTTTAGAGTCCTCAAGAGTATCCAGTTCTTCTATAAAGAAGCAAAGATGAGAGCAAAGTCAGGAAAAAGCAGCAGAAATATTATTTTTTAATTAATAAAATCTCCTGACCCCTCAAGATGTACCAGGTTGAAAACCACTAATCTAGAAATCCACTGAAGAACCAACAAAACAAGATACAAAAAGCTTTGTGTAAGGGTTCTCTGAGATGTTTCATGCAGGAGCGTGTTGAAAATTGAAATTCATTTCTGCATTCAAAATAGAGACAATAAGACAAGAAACTATATATAAAAACAGAAAACAACACAACATAAAGTTTTCTGCAGAATGTTGAATATAACAATGGAAGCTCTGTGAAGGTCCTGTATGTGAGGCCATTTTGAGCAGATACACAAACACTTACTCAACTGGTTTTTGTTAACTTTGTTTATAACACAAGAAGGAAGCCGTACTGCAAACACAGAGCTGTGACGAACCTCTGTGTGGATCCATGTCGCCTTAGAGAACCTTCCTTTAGGGCCCTTTTTACAAGTTCTAACTCCTTAACCACAAATCATATATATATTTATATATTCATATATTATATTTCTGCTGACCGTTTTTAACTGCGTCTGTTCCAGGCAGCCACTGATTTTGATTTATTTCCCGTAACATAAAAATCAAATGTCAGACTGTTGAAACTTGTTTGAGTTGTCTAATCCTTCACAGTCAACTTCAAGTCTTTGTTAATAAGTGACATGTGGAGTAAAGAAGTGCTCCATCTGTAATTACTGTAAACTGCAGTCCAAACTTATCCTTTTATTAATGCTTACACACTGTTTTATTTCCAACATGTCTGTTTCATTTTATTTTAATTGTCTGATTGTGTTTACCTCATTGCAGTCCTGACACGTGTTAATCCTTAAAAACTTTGCTGTACAAATAAAGTTTATTATTATTTATTATCAAACTGCGTTACCAAAAGACGATAATGTAGCTTCGACAGAAAATTAACGCAGACCTGATGTTCACTGTGATGGATTACACATCTCAAACAAACCAGTGGCTGCCTTGAAGAGCTGGGAAAATATTTAGATTTAACATCTAAAACAGCAACATGTGGTTTGTTAAATGGCTTCCTGTGATGTAAAGTACATGTTAAACCACTGGTGTGCTTCTTTAAGGGCATCATAAAAGTCCGACTGTATGTAGAACCATTAAAGTACGATGTTATAACTCTTAAAACATGATTTTCTCTACTGCCACTATCAAATAAAAGGTTTTCTACGCCACCAAAAAGTGGTTTTGATAAGATACAAGAACCATTTCTCGATTCAAGAACATTTATGATAAAAAAAAGGTGCTAAAAAAGTTCTAAGTCAACATTAAGCTCCTCAAGAAGAGAAAGAAATGTGTTTTTTAGCCAGAGAAAGGAGAAAAAGTATACCAGCCCGTTAGCCTTTGTTCAGTCGGGCGTACTAATGGTTCTAAACACAAACAGGTTGCAGCATCACAGGCTCTTCATCAGGGTGGAGGTGATAAAAACCATTAACAAACCCAACTAAAAAAGAGTTTTAATATACTTGTTTCTCTTTTCTTCTCTTCTTTCTCCTTGCTGAAGAAAGTTCTCCTTTTCTTTCTCACAATCTCAGAATCAGGAGACGATGCAGAGAGAAACTGAAGTTAAAAGATGAGGATAAAAAAAGATACATCTGCTTGATTTCCTGGAAATTCTTTAAAAACATGAAGTGTTTAGAGTGTAAAGACCCTCCTCTGTTGTTCTAATGTTTTGGGTTTTGTCTTACCAGCAGCTGCTCCGGTGTTTCCGTCTGTTTTACCTGCTGAAGCTCGTCAACACGCAGCCGGCAGCAGGCGGAAACTGGACATGATGGAGGCGAGGGCGTCACGGCCCGGAGAAGCCGACGAGCGACACCACAAAGACAGAGAGATGGAAAGAGACACAGAGAGGGGGGGAGAGGGGAGGAGAGGGGAGGAGAAGCTCGTCAATTATTCACCAGGCAGCGCTGTGGTTGTGGGAGGGGGTTACGAGGGGAGCTTTAAGAGATTGCAGCCTAACTGGGCCACAGAGCCGAGAATTAGAAGGCCTGGACAGATTTGATTGATTGCAGGCGGAGCGGCGTTTATCTCCAGGTTGTTCCCAGTTTATTTATAGATTTATACGTTTAATCAAAAAAAAACTGGAAGTCAATAAGTGGTTTTCATAGTGTCATTTTCTTTTGATCTGGACGAGTTTCCGTCGCAAGAAAGGCTTTTAAAATTAGAGGAAAATGCTAAAAATGAATATTTAAAATGAGTTTAAATTGCAATCTCATTATTGTGTCATGTACATGCATGTTTGTTATTTTAAAGCTTTTTAAAAATATGTTTATAATATACGTACACCTTGAAATACACATGAAAAATATCAAGCGGTGCAACCATTAAAAAACACTTTCTACACTGTATTTCCGACCACTAATAACGTGATACAAACATGAAATATTAATGTGCTTGACATGCTTTATTGCTTTATATAAATATTTTATTAGAAACAGCTGTGATAAACTAAAACTTTATCAATAAAATGAAAGTGGTTTGTCATGACTTTGTTTCTTGTTGGATTTGGATACACAAAAACACATTAATCGTATATAGTATAATATATTTATGTTATTATGTGTTGTTTTTCCTGATTTATAATTATGACTAGACTAACATACTGTTTTAATGTATTTATTGAGTATTAATTGTGTGGTCACGTTTGTCTTTTTCATAGTTTAATATTGTTGTTATAGTTGTTTTCTTTGTGTCTGTTGATCATTTTATTATTATTATATTCTATTATTATTTACAGTATTATTTATTGTATTTCCAGTGTACTGTCTATATATCTGTTTTTACTACATCCGCCCTGATGGATAACCTGTGAGTTTGAGACTAAATAAAGGCTTTTAATATCATTTTTCTGATCTGTGCCTGAAGAATGTTTTCTTTTCTTGAAATCATTAAATCAGATCTTTTGATAAATGAATGCAAAATATGCAAACGTGTCTTTTGCAATACTTCAGATATTCAAGTTTGCTTCGTCAACATCTTGTCGGCATATTCAAGGAAACATATTTCTCATCAACACCTCTAACTGTACAACTTTTTGTGATGGATTTGTACAATATATTGCTCATTTCCAAGTGTCCCTTACATATATGTTTGTTGTTGTTTTTTTCCACACAAGTTTTTTATCTTTTCTTTGATCCAAAACGTCCAGTAGGAAGATTTTTGTTTCTTCTTAAAAAGACTGGAGAAATGTGTTTTCGCTTAAAACTTCAGCTACATTTTTGAATTTGCTGACACCTGTAGCACAGAGGGACGATACAAGCTTCAGTTCCTCGATCTGACAACAAAATGACAGAGGTCAAAGGTCAGGGCCTGCTCGTTTGGGTGCCTTGTGATTTTCTAGTGATTATGTTGGATTAAGGACGACAAATCAACAGCTAAGGAAGGTATCTCATATAAAAAACTATGAATAAGACAAAAATCCACCTGAAGCCAAAAAGAAAACGTTTGCAGAGCCTTTTCTTTGCAGAAAAACCTTTACGTGTTGTTCTCCGACAGATATCAGAGCCCTGCAGCCCAGATGTGACATTACTTATTCTCCTCTGTAGGATGAAGAGGGGATGTATTGGATAGATGATGAGCGGACCTGTTAGTCACAGAGAGAAAGATTACACTAATACGTCCAAATCCGCGGCACAGATAAACCACTCTCCGCCTCCGTCAACCGAGGAATCAGAGCCTGTAGCCCAGTTTGTACCGCGGCTCTTTAACATGTCGGCATTTCCTCAGTCCTTAAAGGAGGACGCACGGGTTGATGTGTACCTCACATGTTCCCCCAAAACCTGGAACATGTTTAAGATATTAATTATTGTTTTTATAAGTTATTTACTGTGTATTCAGATCCTTTACTTGGGTAAAAGTACCAACACCACAATTTGAAAATACTCCATTACAAGTAAAAGTCTTGAATTAAAAATATTACTTAAGTAGTAGTATGAGGAAATCAAAATCAAATCAAAAGTACTTAATGCAGAACAATACTGTGAGTGTTATTGCTGATTTTAACTAATTTATAATATTCTGGGTAATTTAATCTATAAAATGTATTGTTACACAGTTAGCTCATCATCTGTTTTATCTGTAAAATCTTAATTTGTAAAGTAACTCCAGTTGTAGTGCAGTAAACGTATTTCCCTCTGACAATAAGTGTAGTAGTATAAAGTAGCATAAAATGAAAATACTGAAGTACATGTACCTCAAATGTGTCGTAATATCAGATTTCTGAGGAGTTATTTCTTTGAGGAGGTTTATATTTTGATTTAATGTCACAGAAGTTTAACTTTGAACAGGAATATTTCTGTTTATCTGCCATGACGTGTTTTATGACCTCTCCTTCAACAAAGACCTCTGCTACCATCATAAAAAATGTATGCACACTCCTATCATGAAATAACACATTAACCTACAGGGGAACACACACAGCAGTTGCAATATATTTAATGAGTGCGGCTAATGTTTAGACTCTCGTAAACCGATTAAATTGATCACAAGACAAGACGACAAGACAAGACAAGATTTGGGCGGCTTACCACCTCCACTAAAAAATGCCCTGTGAGAAAACACTGAAATATTCCTTTAAGGACTTAGTTTAGCAGTTTAAACTGCTTTAAACTTCACTTTACTGTAACTTTAAACTTTACTTTGTTTACTTGCAGCAGCCGTTAAAAATACAACCTCAACATGCAGTATATAAATACATCAATATGTTGACTATTTATAAATAAAAACAAGCCCCCAAAAGCAAAAACAAACAAAACGTTTGACCTAAAAGCAGAATATTTTGTATAACATCGTTTAGTCAACCATATATATGATTATTTTCTTTCTTGAGAGGATTGACACTACTCTCAGGTGTATACGTTAAATATGAAGCTACAGCCAGCGGACGGTTAGCTTAGCTTAGCATAAAGACTGGAAACAGAGGGAAACAGCTAGCATGGCTCTGTGCAAAGCTAACAAAATCCACCTACCAGCACGTCTAAAGCTCATTAATTAACACGTTATATCTCGTTTGTTTAATCCGTAGGGGGGTCGTGTGTGGACTATTTCATGGCCGGGCAAGATGCTACGTATACAATATATTTTATGCTTTCTCTAATTAATGTGATGTTTCTGCAAACAGATCACCTGTCAGTGTGAGCGGGAGTGAGACCTCTTCTTCTTCTTCTTCTTCTTCTTCTTCTTCTTCTTCGAGGGAGTTCTGATGCTCAGTTCTTCTTCTTATGTTCAGTCAAAAAGAAACATAAACACACTTTAGTACAGAAAATGAATAAATGTTTATTAATAGGCCTTATTCCTTGAACTATTCAACATTTAGTGGATGTCTGAACAGTGTTGTCTTCAGTTCAGACAGTCGATGATGGTCCAGTTTCCTCCCTCAGATATTGGGTGTCTGCAGGGATCTGGTTTCAGTGCGGCCTTTGACTCGACCTGGATAATTGTACTGCACAATAACAGCAGCTGGAAACTACTTCAGTTACCTCCGACTGTACACTTAACTTGATTATCGCAAACGTTCCTGCCGTCGTCAGGACACCTGGAATCGTCTGGATAGAAGAATAACAGATGTGTTTGTTTTAGAGGAGTTTCTCTCTCGTACAGAACTCATAATAATACAACAAGTACTGTGGCAGAGGTGCAGCACAAATACTGTCAATACAGAGCTATCACTACTACTGGTACTACTCTTCTGCATCTGCTAGTACTCATACAACTACCTCTACTGCTATTACAACTACTACGACTGCTACTAATGCCTGTACGATTAATACTATTACTAAAGTACCTCTACTACTCCTACTGATAGTACAACTGCTATCACTACTACTCCTACTACTACTACTGAATCACTACTACTTTTACTAGTTTTATTCTTCTGCTTTTTACTACTACTGTACTACCTGTACTTCTTCCATCACTAGAACTACTGCTACTGATATAGTTCCACTTTTCTACTACCACCAGTACTTCTACCACTACCACTGTGCTAGTACTACTGCTACAGTTACTACTACTACTGGTACTACTCTTCTACGTCTACTAGTACTTAACCAACTACCTCTACTGCTATTACTATTACTATTAATACAATTACTACAGTTCCTCTAGTATTCCTACTGATAGTTGTACAACTGCTATCACTACTTCTACTACTACTACTGCTAGTACTACTGTTACTGTTTATGTCACAACTACTATTACTACTACTACTTCATCTACTGCCACAACTATTACTGCTACTTTTACTCAGTTTACTCTTCTGCCTCCACTACTACCACCTGTACTTCTTCTACTGCTACCTCTACTTCTTCTATAATTAGTACTTAGAGTACAACTACAGAACTACTGCTCCTGGTATAGTACCACTTTTCTACTACCACTAGTATTTCTACACACCACCACATGTGCTGGTACTACTGCAAGAATTACTACTATTACTGGTACTAATCATCTACATCGACTAGTACTTATACTTACCTCTACTGCTACAACAACTACTACGACTACTACTATTGCTTGTATTGCAACTACTATAAATACTACTCCTACTGCTAGTTGTACTGATCTACTGCTACCTCTACCTTTTCTGTTACTAGTACTTCTACTACGACTACAGTAATACTGCTACTGATACCACTACCACTAGTATTTCTACCACTACCACCTGTGCTGCTTCTACTGCTACAATTACTACCTCTACTACTCCTACAGTACTGCTAGTTGTACAACTGCTATCACTACTTCTACTACTGCTACTACAGTACAGTAATTACATATACTTTTACTTCTACTGTAGTTTTAATACATTCTACAGTCTGTATGAGATCATTATTCCCACTGTGTCACATATATTATATATTGATTACTGATAATCTACCAGCAGCTGGTATTTGGGTGTCTGTTTGTGAAATAGAAATACTGTATGTATGTGTACACAGTATATAAAGTACACAGATAGTGTGTTTTCTGACCGTGCAGGCTATCAGAGAGCAGGAGGATTACAGTGAGACGGTCTCAATGAAGACGCTGATCGTTAATCCGTGTGGACGAGGATTAAAGTCCACGTTCTGCTGCTGGAACATTAAAGTCCCTCTCTGCCTTCATCCAGCTCGCTTTCACTGGTTGATCTGGTTTTAGTTTTTCTTTGTTGTTTTTCATATTTACTCCACTTAGAATGTGTATTTTTGTAGTCGCAGTGTTTATAAAGTAGATTTAAAGAGCAGAAGATCATTATTACACAACATTAGATTAATTACTTTGTCCAAAGCAGCTTATATTAAGTGCATCTCTTCCAAACAAACAACTATCTAAGATCTGGTGACATGAATATAGCTGCCAAAATGCTTTTATATATATATATATATATATATATANGCTATGGCCAATGTTTGTGCAATGGCTCTGATTGATTTTCCATCTTCTCTCAGCTTCACAATTGCTTGTTTTTCACCCATAGACAGCTCTCTGGTTTTCATGTTGGTTACACCTCTAACTATAAATGCAGTCTGCACAGGCAAAACCCAAATCTGAAACTGAACGTAGACATTCAGCGCTATTTATTGTTTGAATAATCAATGTAATAGGACACACCAGGGCAACAAAACACACCTGTCAGTCACATGTTCCAATACTTTTGCTCACATGAAAAATGGGTGGGTTCAAACAAAAGGTGCTATCTTCTCAGTTGTGTATCAGATCCAGATGTAAATACCTGGAAATAAAAGCTGAAATGTTGATCTCTTGTCTCATATTCATCTTTTGATGTCAAACCCAAATGTTTTCAGTCTACAGCAAAAATACAGGAATTGGCCTCACTGTTTCTTTTGGAGGGGAGTGTATATGTATATATAAACACAGAGCGATAACAATATTTACACATGTTTTGTTATTAGTTTTCAAATAACATGATGTGTTCTAAATGTACAGTATAATATATTTTAATAATAAAAATATTTTCTTCATCATTTCTTTGGGGATGGGATTGATGGATGTGAAACTGCACCAGGTTTTAACCGATACATATTTTGATTTATTGATCTCTAAGTTAAAATAAATGATAATAAAAATTAAAAACACTAAAAAATAATAAATCAGTGTCAAAAAGAAGTTCTGGCGAAGACCACCAAGAGATCTTAAGTAAAAATAGAAATACAACTCACACCTATATTATAATACAGTATATATCATATTATTGGAATATTATTACTGATGCTTTAAGCGGCAGTTTGACTATTTTATACACTGTTGGACAGTTTAATCTACAACGCAGAATCATATTTTACAAATGTAGTGAAATAAAAAGTACAATATTTCCCTCTGAAATGTAGTGAAGTAGAAGTATAAAGTGCCATTAAGTGGAAGTACTCAAGTACCTCAAATTTGTACTTAAGTACAGTTGAGTTACTTGAGTAAATGTAGTTTTATTTTTCAAATACATTTATGCCCCCAGATTGATATTGATACTTTTGTCTTGAGCCTGTTGAGATTTTCAGAATTTAGATTTAGTATCTAAAATGCAGCAACAATTATTTTCATTATTGATTAATCTCCTGATTATTTTCTCAATTCACTGATTAATTGTTCCGTCAATAAAACGCCAGAAAATATAAAAAAATGTTTAATAACTTCCCTGAGATGAAGGTGACGTCACTTCAAATGTCTTGTTTTAACAAAGAAAAGCATCAAATGTTCAAACAAATGTTCAAAATAGTTGTCGATCAATTGAGTAAACAATTAATCAATTAATTGCTTCAGTTTTAATCTACACCATCATGTTGTGATCCACTGAATCTTATCTGTATCATATGAAGTCTGACCTAAATGTCTTAGTGGATTTAGTTTTGATCGATGCAGTTTCCTGTTCAATCAAAGATCAATAAACTCCACATGTATCGGTTTGGCTCACCTTACTGCAGACTGTGAGCAGGTGAGTCTGTGACGTCATCAGCCTGACCTGTGTGCAGTATTCAAAGCAGCCAGCAGGGGGCGAAACAGGTCTGTCTGAAATGAAAAGAGCAAATGTTACTAATCTCTCTCTCCACAGCAGCAGCAGCTGTAACAAGGATAGTAGTAGTAATAGTAGTAGTAGTAGTAGCTCTAACAGAAATAGTAGTACTTGTATTAGTGCAGACAATAATAGTGGTAGCAGAAGTAGGAACAGTAGTTGTAGTAGCAAAAGTACTAGTATGAGTAGTAGGAACAGCAGCAGTGATACAGATGTTAAAGTCACCCTAAAAAGGATTTAATATTTAAATTTAAGTTACTGAAATTGTTTATAAAAACTTCTTTTTAAAGACAAACTTATTTTATATTTATATTACTGTATTTTATATATATATTTTACTTATTATTGTGTCTTGAATGTAGATATTCTTCGTTTTTGCTCCGTGAAGCTGAAAACTCTTGTTTTGAAAAGTGTACTGTACACACTAAAGTTATTATTCATACCTTTAATAGTAGTGATGGTAGTAGCAGTACAGGTGATAGTAGTAGTCGAGGATGTATAGGTGGCAGTAGTAGTAGTAATAGTCATAGCGTGGCAGTAGTTGTAACAGCAATGGTAGTACAGTATGAGTACTAGCACCGCAGTAGCAGCAGTAGTACTAACAGGAGTAGACTTCTAGAATAAAAGCAGTAAAGGCGGTTGCAGTAGCAGCAGTACTTTAGTAATACACAGAAGTCATGTCCTCTGTGATATTTCTGGGATTTTCCGGAGGTTTGACTTCATGACGAGAGGTTTACATCTACAGTTACACAAATATTACACGTCTGTCATTAGTTTAGACTAAATGTTATTGGATATATTGGATAAATAACTAAATAAATAAAAACAAAAAGTATTCTCCGACAGGTAAAACACATGTCGGAAAGGTTTTGAAACAACAGGTAGACCAAAATGAAGGCTGATAAAATTAGCAGAAAGTATTAACGAGCAGTTAAAGTAATGAATAAATTGTGACATTTTATGATTTCTAAAATACTCATAAAATTCTACAGAGTTTGGTTGGTGGCTAGTGAAACATCTCTTAGGAGGTGGGCTTCTTCTGGGGGAACTATGGACCCCGATACTACATCTCCCTGCTAGTACTGTTAAATGAATGACAGTATACAGTACTGTTAGATAAAGGAGTACGTGTGAATCATCAGCTGTCAATCATCCAATAAAGTCAATTCAAATGTATTCACAGAACCACTTCTGATGAAATCAGGGTTGACATGAAGCTGCATCACAGAGCAGGAAACTGTGTGTGTGTTTACAAACTTATACAGTAGGTGTGAAAGTGTGTGTCCGACTGTGTGTGACGGAGGGAGGTGTTGACGAATGCGACAGCGGCGGTGCAGCGTGGCGCCTCGTTCACGCCGCTCCTCAGATCCAACGTGGCAGCTCTGACTCGGTGACAGGAAGAGCCTCGGAGAGGTCACGGAGGTCAGAGAAACGAGGAGCGGGTCGGCCGGAACAGATTGTCCCTGCCGCTGTCAAGTCCTCAATCAGGTCCTCAGATGTGACAGACTGTCACTGGACGACCAGGGTGGTGTTAAGTTTTATATGTGACATTTAATTACTGCTGCTATTAACAGCCTGTGTGAGCTCGAGCTCAGCGGCTGAAAATGTGTCTTTATATTTATATTCTTTACAAATGTTAATGTGGATATTTTCGACATGTGATCTGTAATTAACAACATTAGCAGGTACCTGTTGCTGATCATGTTGCTGATCACCTGCCGAGGCCACAATGCAAAACGTGTTGTTCGCTCACACATTTGCAAATTATTTACTAATAAGTTAAAAATTGATCTGGACGATCCTGAAATTAAATAAGAATAAATGTTTTTTAAATTTTGCCTTTAAATGCATTTATATATATGCAGCATTTTAAAAAATTACTCTTAAAATGTATTTGTAAATACAGTATATTAAACCTTTATAAACATGCCTTAAAATGCATTTATAAATATAAACTCATATAATGTTTTTTTATTTTAGATAAAGATTTACACATTTATAAATCTGCAGCACTATTATAAATATCAAAGTATGATGAACTTTTAGAAATTGGTCATAAAATGAATTTGTAAATACACTGAAATGTTATAAATTCATCTTAAAATACATTTACAAATATGAGCTTTTATAAAATCTCTCTTAAAATGTCAGTTTACAAATGTGATGAACTAAAACAATTTGTCATAAAACACATTTATAAACATGTTTGACTTTGTAAATCTGAAGCACTTTCATACATTTTTCATAAAAAGTTATAAATATGAAGAACTTTTGAGAAGAACTTCTCATAAAATGCATTCATAACTACGTGAACTTTTATTTATACAGTACAGTAATACTGTATATATATATTACACAAACTAATAAATACTAAAATAAGACGCCAGTCGAGACACTTTAAAAGAACAGTATTTCTATTTTAAGGTTTATCATATTTTAGTTAATACTTCCTGCAGACGAGTGTGAGTTTCAGTTCTTTCTATTTTGGCTGCATTGTTGAGGAGATTTAACGCGTTGCGTCTGAATGTGCTGTCGGGTAAACGGAGGAGGAGCTGCCAGCTGTTTGTACAAACATGGATGAATGAGAGATTATCACAACACAATGGAGCTCTTTCAGAGCGTGTTGGCAGGAACCTCCTCCGGCTCTCCGCTGAGTTTCTGTGTTTTTAACGATGTTTAAGACGTTTCCGCTTCATGACAGACTTCAGACCGAGACGCTGATCTTAAAATATTCTTCTCACGCTACATGAACGCTGAAAGTTTGTGTCTGTAAGAGCTGAAACGTCCAGAAAACAAGAGTTTAATCACATTAAACTGTGATAAAGACTCCTCACTGAGTGTGAAGCAATTCCTTTGAATAACCATCATCACTGCTGTCATCATCATCATCATCATCATCACTGAGTGTCAGCGCTGTCATCACTGAGTCTTCATCATCATCATCATCATCA
>NTHP01000339.1:192656-207976 GCA_003416845.1 Oplegnathus fasciatus
CCACCACTGGAATCAGAATCAGAAGGAAGCCCTGCATTCAACACTTTACTGAATTAAAAGTACTATCAGCAATATTTACTTAAAGTATTAAAAGTAAAAGTACTCATTGTGCAGTAAAATGTTCCCTGTCAGTGTGTCACTATTATATCTGATGTTTCTGGATTCATATTACTGCTGCATTAATGTGTATGTTGCATTTTACTGCTGTAGATGCTTCAGGTTGAGCTCATTTTAACTACTTTATATACTGTTAGCTAGTTTAATCTACTGCAGTGCATCATGGTCTATAAGATCATCAGCGTTAATTATAATTTCCTTGCAATTAGAAGCTGCATCTGTTATTTACAGTTAATCCGACATGACTTGAACGCAGCATTAGCTTTGTGGGAGTCCAGGTTATGATCCGTCAAAAAGAAATCAGGGTTAGTTTTGTTGTTTAGCCTTCACAAGCTAAGAGGAAGTCTGGTGAGCAGTTTGTTTGACTGTGAAACATTCACACAAAAACAACAAAGACGCAAAACTGTCTTCAAGACAGCTGTATTAAAGTCTCAGTGAAGTTGTATTCTGGAGCAGCGTGTATCGTCTGTCACAGCGTCCGATGAGGACACTTTCAAACCCTACATGTAGCGGCTTTAATAGAAGCTGAAATGCTTCATTTCTGCATTTGAGCATTTCACAGTCCTGTAAGGGAAGTATGACACTTCCTTTCCTTTGAAACTGAGAAGAAAAAGTAGTAGTGCTAGTATTAGAGCTTATAGCTTGTGTCTGTTAGCTCTGTTTAGCATGGTTTGGCTTGAATCTCCAACTAATACGACTGATGAGGGAGCAGTTGTCTTCCACACATGAACATAATGGCCAGATATGAAAATAAAAAAAGGTTCCCTACATTTTATATTCTCTCAATCATGGAATCACTACTGGAAAAAAAAACAAAAAAACTTGAGAAATACTTACATGCACTTCCTATCCGGCCTTCAGTTGTAATCTATTATTTACAATTAGGTCCTTAATGGATTACTGTGTGCATGTAAGTGCACTCAGTGTTTCCCACACGACACGACTGCAGGATAAAGCAAGCGGGAGTCTGACTGGCCGAGGCCGCCGAGACAAGGCATTAACGGGAGATTTTCACACTGTCTCCGGTCAGGAAACAAAAATGCTTTTTTATGTTTGATTTCAGTGCCACTGACGGACAAATCAGATGCTTTCCGATTATGTCTGTAACATACATGTAAGTGCACAACATCATTGTAAACCTCAAATAGGATAAAATGCAGCATTAGGATAAACGTCGTGATGCCGCTGCCACAGAAGCAATGTGGTTTTTCTGTGGCGGCGGCAATAAATAAAAACTTTAGCTCTTCCTTTCTGATTTTAACCATCTGTTTAAATCTCATCTCAACAATATTAAGAATGAAATGCTGTTTTGTTGACATGTAAAGCACCAGGACGAACGACATCTACTAACCCTACAGGTCTTCTACATCTAGGTGACAAACGAACACTGACGTTTAAATAATCTGTTGGTGTGTTCGGTCCAAATCTCACGGCTGTTTGTATAAATGTCTTCTAAGAAACGTTCCCTCTAAAGTAAAGCGTTCTCATTCCCATATCAGGAGAAATGAGCAGACATGTTGAGTGGTTAATGCACCAATGAAAGCAGCTTGTTGTTGTATAAATGTAACATTTATCTTGGTAGGAAGTTAAAGTTTGTGGTCAAAACACTGTAGATTGTAGAGACATTTTAAAATCTCCACCGGTTTCAGCCTGTTAACTGCAAATCATTTCTTTTAATATAACTGGAGACTGTTTTCCAAAGCATACCGCCGTTTTTTAAGGTGGAATATTTCAGACTTTCCTGGAAATAGAAACTAAAAATTGAGTTGCAGCACTTGAAGCTTGTTTGTGACACTACAGGTAATCAATCTTAAACAGCTTTATTTATTTATGAAAGGAACATTATTGACTGTGTTCGCACCACGTGACGATTATCGAACTTTAAGCAACAGCTAATCTAAAAAAGTATGCTTTGGGAAACGGTCAGCAGTAATGTGAAGGATCCACTTAATTTGAACAGTCCAGTGCTGAAACTCTTCTTTCTATCATATTATACGACGCTACAGCCTTTAAAACAGAAACATATTGATCGTCTGGGCTGGAATTGATCTGGAGTATCAGCATGGGACTATACAGATAAAAAGAGACCCTTTGACCAGAAGGAGGCAGTTATAATAATATGTAATAAAGTAGAAGTGTCTCTTCTTCTTCTGACAGTGTATATACAGATCAGACAGTGATGACTTTTGGCTCGGGAGCAGAAATCCAATCAGGTACAAGTTCCTGTGAGACAGCAAACTGGAAACGCCTGAGCACAAATCTTATCCAAACATGAAAATGAACGTTTCAGTGAGCGCACGACTAGAAATATTATAACACGCAGTGTGACAGATGTCTTCCTCTTGATTCGTCTTTCCCTGTCGGTTCTCTGAGTAGCACGAGTGAGACTAAAGGATGAGACATCAAACCTGATATAAAGTCCTTTCTGGAAAAGAGAGTTCACATTTTTTTGCTCCTTTTTTCTTCCGTCTAATTATTTAGTAAAAACGGTGTGTTCATATCGAATAGAGAAAGCTGTTCCTCCTGCTTTTTTCCTTCTGTACCTTCTCTTACTCGGCCATCGTCCTTTCAGAGGAAAAATCCAGATTTCTGGGGGTCCTGCAGGGCCTGGAGTCCGTCTGGGCAGGAGATGTCGCCTGTCGTCACTCCATTTCCATTGGGCAGGAGACACGTCCTGATGTACGCAGCGTTGGTGGCACTGAGGAGGCAGCCGTTCTCCAACTGAAAAACAAAAGTGGTCACATTTTAAGGATAATACTGGTGTGATTTTATTTATTTTTATAGTTTGTTTCTATCGCAAAGTCTCCTTTTGGTTTTATAATCACTTTAAAACAAAGAATGTTGCCTTAAAGAACCACTGAGGGCAGAATTAACAAGAAACAATGAGTCTCTGTTTACGAAACTGGTTTTAAATACTGTGCAGAGGTTAACGATTGAAACTGTTTTATTCAACACAAGCTATAATTACAGCTCTGAGGGCCTTTTTGCCCTGAATAAGACCTTGCAGGTTGCATACAAATCCTACCTTTGCTAGGAATCACAGACTGTTACTCCAACCATGAGAAGACTTTTGAGTGATGGTTAATTAAATTAATCTTTCTGAGTCAACGAGATCAGTGCTCCTAGAGTAAGAGACACAACTTTTCTTGTTTCATTGCGGCACTACAGAGTGAATAAATTCATACACTCATAAACAAAATGGTGGACAGTAAATGTAGTGTACTTCATAGTAAATCGAAGGGATTTCAGACACAGCCTTTGTGTCTTTGAGTCTTTAAGCTGCAGGTGGATTCACAGGTGTAACATGGTGCAAATGTAATTACAGAAACTACTTGTGTGTATTTTCTATGTACAGTAGTTATGACCTTAATCACATGAAGCAGGTCAGGTCAGGTGGGCAGACCTGGAGTCCTGAGAGACACCACGACACCAGCAGGAAGAGGAAGAATGATGGAGGGAAGGACGGACATGAGGAAGCATGAAGGGACACCAGAGAGGAAGGGAGGGAGGAGGAGGAGGATCCTACAGTATGTAGTTGTGTGACTGTAATCCCCTTCAGTCTAAACAGATCAGGTCAATTAGTCAGTACTGGAGTAGTTTAGGTGTTGTACAGAAGAAAAGCTTCACAGCAGCCTGAGTTTCTTCTTTCCTGTTGCATTTTAGGTCTTTTGCTTACAGTGCGTACACCAGCAGAGCCTCAATTCAAACCAAATTTTTATCTTCATTAATAGATATTAACGACATTTCACCGTCATCCGCCAGAGAAAAGATTCAGTAGTGTTGGTCCCCTTCTTAACCTGAGGAGAGGCCATAAAAATGTGCGGAAATTAGCCTTGAATACATCCCTGTGACTGAGCTGTTTCCTTTACAAAGTTACAAAATCTGCTGTCTGTAACTGCACATGTAACTCAGATTATAAGTGCAATATATTTATATTTGTTTACTTTATATAAGACATCATTTACCCTCTATGGCAATAATAAAATAAGTGCCCAAAAAATCATCTGTATCTGTGCCCTGTACTCTGTACTAGGTCTGTGGGTGATGTGATTAGTATAGCATGCTATTACCCTACCCTGGATGTTTAACGTGTTTTTATTTTCTTGCTCAGTCACACAGTGAGCTACACTCCCCTCCAAAAGTATTGGAACAGTGAGGCCAATTCCTGTATTTTTGCTGTAGACTGAAAACATTTGGGTTTGACATCAAAAGATGAATATGAGACAAGAGATCAACATTTCAGCTTTTATTTCCAGGTATTTACATCTGGATCTGATACACAACTTAGAAGATAGCACCTTTTGTTTGAACCCACCCATTTTTCATGTGAGCAAAAGTATTGGAACANTTTGCTCACATGAAAAATGGGTGGGTTCAAACAAAAGGTGCTATCTTCTAAGTTGTGTATCAGATCCAGATGTAAATACCTGGAAATAAAAGCTGAAATGTTGATCTCTTGTCTCATATTCATCTTTTGATGTCAAACCCAAATGTTTTCAGTCTACAGCAAAAGTACAGGAATTGGCCTCACTGTTCCAATACTTTTGGAGGGGAGTGTATCACTAACTCAAATAAAACCTCTCTCCTCCCTGGCTTCATTGATCTCTATTGGTTTCTGCCTCAGCTCTGAATCTTGTTGCCAAAGCTTGCAGTTTCTTTGGCTGCTAATATCGAAGTTTCCAATTCCACTATAATAATAGCTGATTTTGATGGACTGGATTACCAAATTTTACTTTTTAAATCTACTTACATTACATGCTTTTTATCTACTTTTTTATTGTTATGTAAATATATCTGGTTTTATCTTATTACAACACTATATGCACTTTTATTTGAGCAAACTCAGATTTTAACTGCACTCAGGTGTTTTAACGTTTTGTCTGAATTTGCTTCAGGGTCATGAGAGAAACAAAATGTAATTCCAGCTGTATTTTTTATAGTTGGAATGACATTTATACTACTGCAAAATAAAAACTTGCAAGGAAAGTTGCTACTCATGATAAACACATCTGACAATTGTATATTCATTGTGAGCATTTTCATCATTATATATTAACCTTTTCTTTGAGAGTATGGTCAGTCTTTGGACAAATATCTAAGTGTATAAATCCACATAAGGGCAGTAAATCAAACTACAGTCGAGTCCTGCTTCCATCCGGGCTGAGAATAGACTCGCTGCATCGCCTGCCTCCCCCTCCGCCCAGCGTTCACAGCATTAGGTAATGATGACAGTCAAATTGTAGGTCAGCAGCGCTCATGCTTGACTGGCCAGCCTGCCAGTATTTTTCTTTCAGCGACAGTCACTGACCCTGAAGAATAACAGTGGAGGCTGAATGGGGCGGGGATGAATGGATGCCTGCCGGGGTCGGGCCATCTCTGGGGCCGACCGTGTCCCATCCCGACCTTGTTCTATTCATTATTGTACTCTTTTCTCACTACTGCCTCTTTTTCTATTCTTTCCTCCTCTCTCATATTTCATTATATCTCCTTTGTTATTCTGTTGAGTTTGTTTTTCACTCTGAACACCAGCGATGCTTTTCATGCTTGAACAAACAGAACGCTGCGGAAAAATAACACTGAAAAATAGATGGAGGACATGAGGGAGGCAGAAAACAGGAGGTCCATTTGATTACTTTGATTACTATCCGGCGAATCATAACCTAGACTTCATGCAAATGTCATAATATGTCATAAATACATTACATGGATGATTTTCTGTAGTTTTTAGGTGAAGATTTGTCCATTTTCCTTACGCAAACATTTCAAATTTACACAATCTTTGCACCATGACTTCAATGCTACCCCTGAAAAATTTGGGTTATGAAATGTGTGGTTATTATAGTTATCTAGCTAGTGAAACAGATCCTAACAAAGCAAAAGGCCTTTTTATATAATTAAGCTTTATTTGAAGTTTTTATCTCGCTTGTTTAACCAACAGGATGGCGTCTGTTAGCGTTAGTATATTCACAGCTAAGTAAACAATGCAGACTTGTTCTACTGTGCAAGCTCCTGAGACATTCCTGGTTTGAATCCTGCTTCAAACCTAAATTTGGCAGCGTTAATTGGCGAGGTCTCATTACCTCGTTATGTTTTACGATGGGAATTTCTCTAGACCTCCAGCTACGTGCCTCTTTGTACTCGGACTGATTAGCGTTTTCAGGATGACATTCCCCAGCCCTCGCTGCTCTGTCATTACTGGAAAAAGTTTTTGTTGGACTTTAAAGACGAATTCCTGCTTCCCCTGAACAGTCTCATTAACCAGCCCAAATAATGTTATTGGGATCTGAGTTTATGTTGAGTTCCAACAAGATCCCTACAATTACCTTTGCACAGCGGCTTATAGAGCAGACATGTTCCTTTTAATGTAAGTATCAGCTAATCTAGCTCACATTTTACTATTATTTTCATTATTGATTCGTCTATAGATTATTTTCTCGATTGATCATTTGGCCCACAAAAGAATCAGAAAATGGTCAACAAAGTCCCATCACATTTCCCCAAAGGACATATTGACATATTCAGATTGCTTGTTTTGTCCGAGCAACAGTCCAAAATGTAAATACATTCAGTTCACTTTGACAAGAGACTAAAAAAAAACAGCAAATATTTACATTTGAGAAGCTGAAACCAGAGTTTTTTTTGTCATTTTTGAACAAACGGTGATATAATCTTCAATCAAACCTTCATCAGGTCTGTTCTATTTAAGTTCTGTCTCACTAATACAGGAAATGTTGAAAAAGGAATAGATCAATGTGTCTGAACAACCAAAATTCAGCAAAGACATTAAGATTAGGGCAAAGTATTTCCCCTGAAAGGCTGATAAAACCCCATTACTTACACAGACTCTACTGCAATGGACTCTATTCTCAGACTGTGCTGCTCTGACCCATCTCCCCCTCGTCTTATTTACATGGCGTGTCTGGTCGCATCATCACAGTTTACACTGAGCTCCATGCCAGCCCGGGGCCTCTGTGTGCTGACTCGGAAAAAAATCCATTTTCATGACAGTGAAAGAGAACAGCGCCGGGTTGAAGGGTTGTAGACTCTGCAGCCCTGGGTTTGTTGATGTTCACTGATATTTGAGGGCAACACAGACTTCAGGCCTCGTCAGTGGGCTAGAATCAAGAGTCTGGCTCCCAGACCAAACAGTTTTGAGGAGAGCTGGCAGCTTTAGTCGTTTTGAGAAGAAGAAGGAAGACAGAAAGACGCAAGACAGAAGGTCTCAGAGGGATTCACGTTCAGGATGACTGTTGAGAGACGGGAGAACATTACTCACCTTCTCATGGATGTGCAGCATGAGCCCTGTTTTCATGTCATATAAATAGGGCATTACCCTCCACCCTCTGTGTTTAATGAAAGCTACATGAATCATTGTCGCTCTGGATTTAACTCTATGACGTCAAGATTTAATCATTACACATGTTCTGATGACGGATGGACAAAATGTTTGTTCGGAAGGAAAAGAAACTACGCAAACACAACTTTTACAAGTCACTTAAAGGACTTGAAAACATGTTTTACTCAACCAGATTCTTACTCTTTCTGCCAGGGTGAGGACAGTTATTTATTTCACAGGACAGGTTTCTGTACTTGTGTTTTTCTCTGAGCTCTTCTCACTGGTTTGATGTCACGTCCTTTTGTGGATCAATCAAATTGACCAATATTTGCTTGTGTTGGCAGGCCAGTGTCAATCAGATCTGATCAAACCACACACACAGACCTGATGAAGCAGATTAGCTGACTTTCTGAGTGTTAAATACTTAGTAAATACTAATTAAAGATGTTTTATACAAACTTTAACTTGGGTTGTTGCACAAAAAAGGTTTTAAAAAGATTTTTTGGATATATATAAAATTAAATGCAAATAGGAATGGAAAGCATTTGTATTACTGGGGGAAATCAATAATTAGATTTTGTTCATTTTGTTTTGTTACGAGGGAACTCATGAAAAGGTGTTTCACACATTATTTTCACACTTTTGTTCTTAATAATTTACATATTTCTTGAATGAAAAAGAAACTCTAGACAGGGTTAAAATTACTCTGTGAACTCAAAATACAGAAGGTAATTTTGGCCCATATCTTAACTGCGACTGCCAGAGAAAATCACTGATATGTATGCTCACCTGAGTTTGTAAAGACATCAAGAGCCAGCTCAAGTAAACAATAAGTTCCTAGTCTATAACCTCCATCCCCTTGGACTCTTACCTTGCTGTGAGTGGAGTCCTGTGTGGTGGTGCTGAACATGCCGTAGGCCTCTAATGACGGCAGGCTGTGCTGTGGCTGGGACAGACCCAGTAGCTGCTCTAACTCCAGTGCAGAGCTCTGGGTGGGACACTGGGGCAAACAAGATGGTGGAACCTGAGTCTGCTGCAACATCTGCTGCTGGTGTTTCTGGTGACCCTGCAGCTGGTAGGGCCTCGTGGTGGCTACCAAACTCTGGTAGTGGCAAACATCCGGTGTGGTCACGCCATTCAGGACTACGCCTCCTGGATGTGGTGCGTTGGGGATATTGTAACCTGTGTGGCCGACCTCCACGTTCGGTGGAAAGGTTGTGTGTCCGTTTGGGATGTAAGATCCGTTTGTCGTTGGTCCGAGCTGATTCTGGAAGCCAGGCAACAAAGCGGTCTGGCTGCTTACCTGCTGATGGGACTGGTGGTGGGCCGAGTGCTGGTCCTGCTGAAGCTGCCACTGTTGACTCGATTCCAGAAGTGAGTTAAGGTGTTTGGGTTTGAGTACAGTATGTGGGTGGTGATGGGCGCGGTTGTTGGGGTGATGCTGGTTCTCTGTCGTTACCATCCACTGACCGTTAGGAATCCCAGTTAAAATCTTGGTGTCCACTGGTCCAGGCTGGGAGACGGACACCAGCTCACCTGCACTGATGTGCTGCTGCATCTGCTGCGACAGCTGGATGATGGGCTGCCTGCTGCTGGGAAGAGCTGGGGGGACAGCAGGTGTGAGGCACGCCTGAGGCTGCTGGGTGACGCTTTGGGCCGAGTCTGGGTTTGCTGGACGAGTCGAAGCTCCAAATCCTTGTTCCTCCCCCTCAGTCCCATTTTCCAGCGACTCGTGAATGTAGGAGAGGATTTCGTTGTTGGTGAGAAGATCGCCAAGTGTTGGGATGCGGTTGGGGTCCAGCTCCACCTGGATCATCCTCTCGTCCAGCAGCAGGAGCTCCAGGTCTTCAGCATTCAGGCCCAGGTTCTCCAGAGCGCTAAAGAGCTCACTATTGGAGCATGTTTCGTCTCCATCCAGGGACAGAGAGTCCAGAGTGGCCAGCAGTGGGTCATAACTATTTGTTTTGTTATTACATCTCCCCGTCTCCCCGTTTGACACGATATGCCAGCTGTCGCCACTTAACAAGCCACCAAAACCGCCACTGTCACCTTGCTGCTCGCTAAAAAGGCTGCTGTGGTAGGACATCTTAGGCTCCGTGTCCGGCTGGCAGACATACACGGACTCATCCTGGCTCATCATCGCTCCCAGCAGGGACTTTGGGTCCAGGTCATCTGAAGAGCTCTTGTCCAGTTTGCCCCTCTTGGACTTGCTGCCTTTGGCTTTGCCCTGGAAGGAATCAGGGAAGCCGTGCAGTGGATAACCGGTCTGGTAGAGCATCGCCTCTCCGGTGGCGAAGGTGAAGGGAAGGTGCATTGACCGCTTCCTCAAGTGTTCCCCTCCTTCCTCATCCCTGTGGAAATACATATTTAGTTGAATAAATTAACAGATAAATGAGCTAAAACTCAAAAATCAAGCTGCAATCGTCGTGCACTTACGCCAAAGGCCTCTGTGTGGCGATGATGTAGTCCGGCTTGCCATTCTTGTAGACGAGCCGGGCGTTGGCCTGGACCCACTTCCACCGGTTGTCCTTGGTGAGCAGCCTGAAGACGGTGAGGCCGCTCTCGCCCGTCTTTATCACTGGAATCACATCAGACAAGACATTGGAGGCTCCGTGTCACTGCTGTTCACGTTCTGTACGCCCCGCAGTGTGCACACACTCACACTGCATTTGCTCAGCCGGGCGTACTGCTGCGACGGAGGCTACATGCTGATGTTCACTTTGGCTACATGCACATGTTACAAGCCCTGTTTGCACACACTTAAGCAGCCCAACACACATACATACACCATGACATCCTTCTACCCACAATCTCTCATCTCCATGGCTCAGTGTTGTGTCTGTCGGTGTGTGTAATTGTGGTGCAGGTTGTGTTTCTGTGCTGTCTAGTTTCTAAACAAGCTTCACAGTGAAGCACAGTCTCAGGACCGCTGCTTCCTCATAGAGAGACTGTGGCTTAGACTAACAGTTGAGGAACAGCCGATCAATATTGTCTATAGGGCTGCAACTAACGACTATTTTCATTATCGATTAATCTGTTGATCATTTTCTCGATTAATTGATTAGTTGTTTGGTCCATAAAATGTCGGAAAATGGTGAAAAATGTTGATCGCTGTTTCCCAAAGCCCAAGGTGATGTCCTAAAATGTCTTGTTTTGTCCACAACCCAAAGATATTCAGTTTACTGTCACAGAGGACTAAAGAAACCAGAAAATAGTCATGTTTGAAAAGCCGAAATCAGAGAATTTGGACAGTTTTTCTTAAAAAATGACTCAAAACGATTAATCGATTATCAAAATAGTTGGCAAGTCATTTAATAGTTGACAACTAATCGATTAATCGACTAATCGTTGCAGCTTACTTCCAATATATTGACAGTTTGTAACCACAGGTGTTTAGGTGAGGGTGGGAGGGTTTATCTAACGTCTCATTGTTACACATCACAAAATAATATCATCAGTTTTGGAGTAAAAGGAGAGTTTCAATCTTCCAAGATGGCCTAAAAGGTTTCTCATAGTCTTTACAATATGATTAATTCTGCAATCAACTTGTTGTCAAACTGTGTATCATTCACAATCTGGATCTAATCCAAATCAGAGTGGACCAGCCAGAAAACATACAGCATTATGTATATTATTAGTTTATTAGTTATAAGTAGTATTGGTATTAGCATTCTGGGATTAAAATGAGAATTTTCATGTCACATTATGGTCTATTTTAGAGGCTTTAGCAGCCTATATGAGTATCCTTAGAATATTACCTATAAAACAAACTCTCAGTGCACAGAAATCTGTCCATGTTGCCCCTAAAATTGTTTTGTGATCTGTAGAGAGTTTCACAGTCGGCGCTGCATATTTTTAGCAGTAAAAGCCACAAGCTGCTGACCTTTAGTAGGAACTGCAATATTTATGTCTGTGGAAAAACTCTTATCTTCGTCCTGAAGGAGAAAAAGCAGCGTAGCTCGGAGATTCTCTGACCTATAACGTTTTCATTCTCCCTGAAAATGTAATCAGACTGTATCACTTTCAGCAGAACCAAAACTGGCAAATGATGAGCAGCGAGTTTTCTGGTGGATCTTCATTTTGTTTTATTTTCCTCGTAATCTGAGGGTTGGAGTAAATGTACTCCTTTATCTTAATGCATGACTGTAAAGGATGTCTGTAACCATGGTGACTTCAGAGCATAACAAGAGTCATCAACTTTTTGTAAGATATCCTCACTTTGTTTTACTCTTTTCTTTCTTTTTTGTCGCTTTTTCTGCTTAAAGCAACCATCTGACATTGACCCCCTGTGTCCAGATTAACACAGAGTAAAGGAGAAGAGGGATTCCTTTTATAAAAATGAACAGTAAAAGTCTTATTAATATTGTTATAAACATTACATCCCTGCTCATAATTCTGTGTATGCCTGTGCTATATGGAAACCTGTCTTCCCATCTGCGCGTGCATTAGAGCGTGCCGAGCACGTACGTATCTCTGAGTTGTATGTTTCCAAATGCATATGCATGTATTTCCGTTTCTGTATGCATGACTACATGCATACAGTATGTGTCTTTGTGTGTGTGAGCGTGTCTGGTAGCAGTGCGTTTAGGGTGCCATGGTTACGACTAACCGGGTCATCCGGTACACGAGCTAAGTAGGACACTTGACTCTCGCTCGGAGATTTCCTCCATCAACAGCAGACGCACACAGAGCGTTTGTTTGTTTGTTTGTTTGTTGCATGTGTGCATGAGACAGGGGTCAATACACATTAACTCTGAATATATTCTGATCCTAGATGGGTGGAAAGCTGCAAAAGTCACATTTTTGTGATGTTAAGATAGGTCTAATTTACTTTTCAGATATGTTTGGTGTGTCAACCTTTTTCCTCTGATGCTATTTGGGTGTGCAAATGGATCTTGTAGTTTTGATAAGGGCAGATGATTACTAGTTACAACCCTACCTTCCTCTTTGTGGCAAACGACAACAATATACTGTACAAACTCTTAATAGCAAAAACAAGTGTGTACAATATAATAAATGTATACAGCATATATAAAAAGGTAGCACGCTTTTTTGCTTATTGTCCTAAGAAAACGTTTTGCCACTTCACATTTGTGTTTAAATTAAATTAAATATTTTAGTTACATTTGATGATTTCTGTTTTTATTTTTTACTCTATTTTCATCTACATTTATTCCAAACAAGCTCCCAGTTGATCCTTTTGGGTCTTTGAAAAGCTCCATGAAAGCAGGTGAAGCTTAGCTGCCTTGCCCAACAGCACCTTGGCAGGTTGTTGCCAACAGAGATTTCAATCCGTCCACACCTATATTTTCATTCCAGTCATTCCAGTAATCTTCCAGTCTCAGCAGTGCTTCACTAACTATGAAGTGAAATGCGGTGGAAACCGTACAGACTGCGAGCAGCTGTGACTTACTTCGGACGTGATTTTCGGCGCAGTACAGCATGTCGGCAGCGTGAATGAACTGGTAACCTGAGCCTCGAACTCTCAGCTCCGCCTCGGTGTAGCCCAGAACGATCTTACCCCTGAAATTCAAGCAGATACACACAAGAATTACAAACATAACCACACACGGACTGTGCTAAATAAACAATATTTTGAATAAAACCCATCATAAGTGTGAGGTTTTGACAGTACATACTTTGCGTCACACGCCATGGGTGTGAAGTCGAGCTTGTGTTTGGTCCTGAAGATCATGTTCCTCGTCCTGATTTCCAGGATGGCTGGAGGCTGGAGGGGTGTGGCGATGGCGAACAGGGCGAGCTGAGGCGGGGTACTCCCCTCGCTGTCGCACTGCTGACGGTTCTGACCGTGGAGGAACTTGAGTCGACCCTGGATATTCAGCGCCTGAGAGGAGAGCACATACAGATTAAAAAGTAAGATGAAAAGAGAAAGCTGTGAATCGTTTCCTCTTTTCCCTCTGAGACTGTTTCTTTTCCCTCCGTCGAACACCATTAGTCTTATTTATCCTGCTGAGTAATCTAGACAGTAATACCACTTCAGTACACTGTAAACACACTGGTTCCACTGGTGTCTCTTTCTGGAAACCCTCCAGCTACTCTCCCTCTGGTCACATGACTCACTGTGCATGATTTAAAGACAGTATTTAAGTGACTTTGAGCAACTGTTGTGAGGATTCTGTGTTTTTTACAGGTTAGTTAAGGAGAAAGCATGACTGATGAGGCTTACAGCACTCTTTTTAGACTAACCATGTGTCTCACTATTGGCAATAATGTGTGGCCATTATGATGAAGTCTTTTATAACAGGAAATGACTCATTTGCTATTAGACTTGTCCATCTGTGTAATCATTGGTTTGTCTGTAATGTTGCATAGGTTGATCTCCTTCACGTAAAGCTTATGTGAGTCGAGGAAACATTATCAAAAGAAAAGAGCTGAGAAATCCTGAGGCAGTACTTGAATTCCTCCAGACCCCCGACAGCAAAGTTAGTGTGACTTTGACTTGTAAGTAATCTAGCATGTAAATTGATTGTTTCAAGCTGCCAAAGTCTATTGATTATGGTGACCTTATGGCCTTCCCTCATGCGTCACCATCAAGCCAAACTTTTCTTGACCGACGACGTCTGGATTGGCATGAAATCTGCTGTTCAGTCACACTCCCAAGACGAGACACCGTAAAACTTCCTCTTACCACCAAACTTTTTATATTTTCAAAGGACCGTATCTCCTGACCTGTTGGCTGTAAATAAACAAGGTTTGTTTGGCTCATTTTGGTGACACGGTGACCTTTTAACTTTCGAGGAGAAATTCCTACAAAATGAAGCTATTACGATAGTTATTAATTCACAGTATTAGTGCCAAAAGTTGGGGGAACATTCCCAGTATTCATGTTACATGATCTTTTCATGCGGCCCTGCAGTCATAAATCTACTGGACACCATTATCTAGCCCTGACCCTTGTACCTTTAAGCTGCCTTTAACTCCCGCTCTCACCCAAGCACAGAGCAGATACTCGGTGACTTGACCCGGCCTTACATCGACATCTTATCTGTTACGGCTTAACTGCGGTGGCTGGCACCACTGGCTTGATAGGCAGCATCATCTTAATGCCATGGCTCAACTAGTCAAGCTCAGGAACAAAGAACATGGCGTAAGCACATATTTCATTACCAGTTACCAACATTACCAATCTTTAAAAACCAGGCAAGCAGAACAATCGAGGCAAACCCAAAGAATAACAAACATTACTATAAACATGCTCGTCTTTAAGACTAAATATCTTCTCAGTGAAACATACACTTTCAGTATCTTTGTATTTCTTGGAATTTTGTATTTTGTTTTCACTTGGTTTCATGACTCCGTCCTTCTCATCTAAATGTGTCTGACTGCGAAAATCCTTTGGTGAAAAAAACAGAAACCCACATGGAGAAGGTTTCCTTACAAACACTGAGTGTACTTTCAGTTTTTGGATCAACAACCAACAGCAGCCAGCAGGGAGGTTTCACAACCTGAAAACACTTTCTCCTGCCTGCTGTCCTCCACTCACCCTGCGGCATCTCGTGTGAAGACCCCCACCTCCTCTGTTAGCTCTGGTTAATTGACCTTGGTGGGTTTAAGGGCCTGCAGCCGTGATGTCAGGAATCTAGCCCTGAATAGCAGGAGGGATTACGAAAAACAAAGCCATAGCGAGCGGTAGACAGAAGCAGAAACCTGGCTTACTGCTCACGCAAACGCACTGGGAGGAGGGGACAGAGAGACGCAGGTTCAAACCCCTTCACGAGTCATGTCAAATATAGAAGATGTCTGGCTAATGAGCTAGAACATGTAAGGTTGCAACTATTGATTAGTCTGCCCATTATTCTTGTGATTTATTATTTGGTCTGTAAAGCCCAGTAAAATGTCTTCAAAT